>CM034357.1:37500022-37613809 GCA_019925275.1 Mytilus edulis
GCATCATAGAATGCACAAATTATGCGTTACATGTCACTCGATCATTTAAACTCGAACTCCAAAATATATTTATAAATTTTGAATGTTGCCGTACACATTGTTTTGGATTAACAATCGGCGCTTTAGACGACGGTACAGGCCCTGAAAGTGACCTCTTTCTGTGCACATTTCCCCTATGTGAACTTGAAAGAAAGTCACAAAATCGTTTAAAACTAATCACAAACTACTTACCTTTTACTGTTTCAAAACATACGTAAGACCAAAAATAGAATACTGTAGTGTCGTCTGGGACCCGTGGCAGAAACAACAAATACATAAAATTGAAATGGTACAGAGAAGAGCTGCCAGGTATACACTCAACCAATACAGCTATCAAAGCAGTGTAACAGCCATGCTTGAACATCTAAGATGGCCAACATTACAACAAAGAAGAAATCTTGCATCCGTCACCATGCTATATAAAATCCAACACCAATTAGTCTCCATCCCAGTAAATACATACCTAATACCATCTAAGGAACATAAATTTATACAGCCATTCTCTCCCACAAACTATCATTTATATTCATTTTTTCCTAGAACAATAAGGTTGTGGAATTCCCTACCATACCAAGTAGCCTGTAGCCCAGACTTAGAAGCTTTTAAGTCTGGTGCAAAACCACATATGTACTGCTAAACCAAACCATGTTTTTATCTATATACAAAAAAAATTTAAAAAAAATGTTTTTTGAAATTAATGTAAATATGTTTAGTTAATTTGTTTCCCTAGTATGTGCCTTCTAGTAATCTTCAACATATTGAAGTTAAGAAGTATTATGTAGATGTAGATGTTCAAGTGTTTGTCCATATAGAAAAAAAAAACAATATGGCAGCCAAACAATTCCTTCGAATTTTTCGGTCTTTATCACCGAATAAGGAAAAAACCGGAGAATAGCGATATCACTAACGACCAAAAAATGAAAAGAACAAAAAAGCGTGTAATTGCGTGTAAAGTGGTGTAAAGCGTGTACACGCCATGTGACAAAATCCTCGCGTGTAAACGTTTGAAAAAGCATGTATTACACGCGAATATCATGTCACTTGACATGTATGTTGAAGACCACAAATGGGTCTTCTACACAGCAAGAAAATCCAGCACCCTGAGGCGGGCTTCAGCTGTCCCCTAAACAAAACTGTACTAGTTCAGTAAAAATAGATGTCATACCACACTCCAAAACATATTAATGAACTCAAGTTAAAAAATCTAAGGCCACAAAAAAGTATAGGTTTGTTTGCCCAAACGCTACCTACCCAGAAAAAAGCTGCCTACTCAAATTCTTTTATTGTCCTGATTTGAAGAAGTTTTTTTTTAATCAGATAGGCATGAAGACTTATAAACACCCGATACTTCAATTTCTCTTTTTTTTTTTAAATAATGCCCAGGGGCGGATCCAGCCATTTTGAAAAGGGGGGGTTCCAATTACATGTCCCCATTCAAATGCATTGATCGTCCCAAAAAAAGGGGGGGTTCCAACCCCCGGAACCCCCCCTCTGGATCCGCGCCTGATGCCTACCTACCTACCTACCCACTGTTTCAACCTTTGGGTAGGGTTTGGGCAAACCAAATTTTTTTTAATTGTGGCCTAACATTCACGTCATTTGATACTGTTTATTCAGAATTTTATCTATGAATTTTTTTACAGTGAAAAGAGGGGTTTAATAAATTTGGGATGGGGGATAAAGGGAGTAAAACTAGTAAGGATGTGGAATATAAGTGGTAAGAGAGAGGTGTGATCTGGGTTAAAAAGAATGATATAAATTTTCATTTTTTCAACAAAAATTCATTAAGGTAGTACTTAATCTACAAGAAGGTATACTTTTGGTCAGACATTTTGAAAGGGAGGTAATTAAAATTTTAAAACTTGATATGATTATAAAAGGATTTTTTATGTATGAAGTCAGCGCTTTTTTCTAAAGGAGCCATTTAGGGTTCTTGGAGTGTCTGGTTCAAATGGTTAATTCTCAAAATTCAGCACAAAAACCCATTTAGATTTTGCAAAATTTAAACAATAGAACATTACATTTCAGCAGCAGACATGTTTAATGTATACACATATGAATTTGTTTTGTAGTTACCAAGTTGGTTCATGTTCACAGAGCTGTCAGGCTTTGACCTTAGATGACACATTATCTTTTGGAGAATTAAAAGAAATGCATACCAAATTAAATAAGGTAACTCTTAATCCAAAATAGATAAGCGCTTTTCCATTAAACTGTATGTGGGAGGGTAAGAAGGGAAGTTTAATTATTGAATGGGGGTCATGGGTCTTTTTATTCCCCATTTATTATGCTTCATTTATGGGCATTATGTTTTCTGGTCTCTGTGTCCGTCCAACCGTTCGTCTGTCCATCTGTTAGTCTGTTCCTGCGTTTGTCCGTTTGTCTGTCCCGCTTCAGGTTAAAGTTTTTGGTCGAGGTAGTTTTTGATGAAGTTGAAACTTTGTAAACATATTCCCTATGATATAATCTTTCTAATTTTAATGCCAAATTAGAGATTTTATCCCATGTTCACGGTCCACTGAACATAGAAATGATAGTGTGGATGGGGCATCCGTGTACTTGGGACCCATTCTTGTGTTGATATGTGTCTACAACCAATTCTATGCAGAATTATCTAAAAAAGGTTCTTGATTGTAGGGATGTTTTGAAAGTCCCTTCTTTCCCTCTTACATACATTTCAATGGAAGAGCTTTTATAGAATATAATTGTGTTGAGAATTATAAACTTCAAGTGAAATCTTAATGCAGAACCTAACACTTGATTTTCCTTTTTGAAAATGGGATCTTGTAGGATTTCTTAGGTTCTATTTCATGTGTGACGTCTTTATGATATTTGCCATCAAACAATCAATCTGTTTAATATGTTTGGTTTTAACTTGTAAATTTGTTTTCTATTTTTATGCCCAATTTATGGGCATTATGTTTTCTGGTCTGTGCGTCCGTCCGTTTGTCCGTCCATTCGTCTGTCCGTCTGTTCGTCCTGCTTCAGGTTAAAGTTTTTGGTCGAAGTAGTTTTTGATGAAGTTTAAGTCCAATCAACTTGAAACTTAGTAAACATGTTTCCTATGATATGATCTTTCTAATTTTAATGCCAAATTTGAGATTTTATCCCATTTTCAGGGTCCACTGAACATAGAAAATGATAGTGTGGATGGGGCATCCGTGTACTTGGGACACATTCTTGTTTAGACAATTTCAATTTTAATAATTGTCAGATTATAAAGTTTGGAATTAAGTTTGTGTATTATAGTGATTCCAAAGTTTTTGTGATAATTGCCATCGAACAATCAATCTGTTTAATATGTCTGCCTCTAGTGAAACATTATTAAATTTGTTTTCTATAAATACTGTGGATTCATTTATTTTCGTGGGTACATTGTACCAATTTTTCATGGTAGGAAGAAAATTTACATATTTGTAGATATCTATATATAATTTTGTGGTTTTGGCAAAGTCTTCATGCATTCCTTAAGAAAATTTTAAATCTGTTTTATATTTGTGGTTCTACTGTACCCACAAAATCCACGGAAGTTGGTATCCAACTAGTATTAATGAATCAGCAGTAAAATTATTTATTTTGACAATTTCAATTTAAATAATTGTCAGATTATTATTAAGTCCTGAGTTAAAGTATGTTTACTTTACTTTTTCGTTTAGTTTTCTGTGTTTTTATTTGAAGGGTGTTTGATTATTTTGACCTCATTCAATATTTTTATGGATATCAGAAGTTAGATTGTGATCGCTGATGCAAAGGAATTACACCAGCAGCAATTTTTTTTTATTACAGATAAAGCATGTCCTGGTAACTGTGGATGGTAGGCTGAAACATATAGAGACATTCCTTGAGGAGTATGACGACCAACCAGAAAGTGTCACTGATGAAAGCCACAATATAATTCCTGCCGAAAATCACAGGAAAGAAGGCAGTTTTCACGCATTTATACCACCACAGCAACCAGAAGCCGTTAGAAGACCAGAAACAATGTCCAGGGAAATGTTCAATAATGGCGTGACTTCCGAAAGTAGTGTTCAGTCATACAATGCAGGTATGCTTTCATCAAAGGGTGCTCAGAAGAGACCGGCTTTTAGGAAATTTGATGAAGGGAATAGTAGTGTTTATTCTAGAAGTGATGATGTTCGTCAGGAGACTGATGATGGTCTTCAATCTAGTTACAGTACAAGTCAGTCATACATGGATACACTTAAAAGGAAGAAGCATTCTGATCCAAGGGCTGATAATTCAACTTACAAAAATAAAAGAAGCAAATATTAATTCTGATACAGTGACTATAGTTTTAAGTGCTAGAATGTGATTTTATATTTTTCTATGGTATTTTGGTGTACAATGTTCAAGAAATGCTGGGGTGATGTAACATTCTTATTAATGAAATTTGATATGTAGCATTGTACATTTTATCTTCTGCATCCTGTGATATGATTTGCCGTTTCAGAAACTAATGTATTCTGGGTAATATTTTCAAAAGAGTACACCAAACTGTTGTGATTGGTTCAAAACGTTCTAAACAATGGAAATCGATCCAATGACGTAACGTTATTTTCATTTTGGTGTGCAAACAATGAGATTACCCACAGTCCTTTAGATTCTGAAAAGGCGAATTGGTTGTCACACAGGAAAATGTTTAATTACATTTAAAAAAGTGTATTGGGAGTACAATACATACAATGATGATAAAATTTCTGGTTTTCCACAGGTTTTTGAGTAATTTAATTTAAATAAGATCCCTTAATTGCTCCCATTCTGACATGCACTACTTATAAAACAATACAAGTTCAATTAGTTATCTGGCTGGGAAGACATATTATGCAGCTGATTTAATGCTTTGAAATGGAGTTTTAAATAATGCAAGTGAAATCTTGGTTCATAAATAGATGTGTTCATCATGTTCATAGTGTTTTATTATTTTTATGCCCCACCTACGATAGCAGAGGGGCATTATGTTTTCTGGTCTGTGCGTCCGTTTGTTCTATCGTTCGTCCGTCTGTCCGTCCGTTCGCTTCAGGTTAAAGTTTTTGGTCAAGGTAGTTTTTGATGAAGTTGAAGTCCAATCAACTTCAAACTTAGTACACATGTTCCCCATGATATGATCTTTCTAATTTTAATGCCAAATTATAGTTTTGACCCCAATTTCATGGTCCACTGAACATAGAAAATGATAGTGCAAAATTCAGGTTAAAGTTTTTGGTCAAGGTAGTTTTTGATGAAGTTAAAGTTACATCAACTTGAAACTTAGTACACATGTTCCATATGATATGATATTTCTAATTTTTATTCCAAATTAAAGTTTTTACCCAATTTCACGGTCCACTGAACATAGAAAATGATAGTGCAAGTGGGGTATCCGTGTACTATGGACACATTCTTGTTGTAAATAAACTTGCAACATTGCCCATTGTATACAATATTTTTTTGCAGGGAATTCAATAAAAGAAAATGAACATTCGTGAATGAAAAGTTTTGGGTTTATTGGTGGGAAACATTGTGAAATTTTCTACACTGATTGTCATGGTCAACTAGGGTTAAAAAAATTAACAAGAGCAATGTTTGACAAAATATATAGCTATTAATTGAGGCTTGCCGAATATATATAGTGAATGTCTTGTAACTATTGTTATATAATTTTTTAAGTTGTTATTTTTTTATAATTAATAATATGTAATTAACAAGTTTGTTGAAGAGCAATTTGTATGGTTTTTATTTGTTCTTTTAATAGTATATTTTGAATTATGATACTGTACTTAAGTATCAAAAATAAAATGTAAAACAGCAATTTCTAACTGCACCCAATTCATGAAAACACATGTACAACTTTCGCCAACCTAACAGCATCAGGGTGAGACAGAATAATTTTAATCTATTAGGGTGATATGTCTTTCTGCAGACTGTTACTTTGTGTACAATAAAAATAAGATTTGGTATGATTGCCAATGAGATAACTTTTTACCAGAGACCAAATTAGAAGTAAGCAACTATAAGTTATAGTACTGCCTTCAACAATGAACAAAACCCATACGGTATACCTCACAACAATCTTTAAAAGGGCTCCGTTTTTGTCCCACTTGCAAACGAGTCACAAATGTGAGACATAGGAATAACTATGCAGCAGCAGCTGTATACAAATTTTCAGTGTCATATGTGCAATGTCCTCGGCCATAATTTCATGGATCAGGCCGTAAAAAAGAATAGGTTTGTTTGCCCAAACACTACCTACCCAGAAAAAAGCTGCCTACTCAAATTCTTTTATTGTCCTGATTTGAAGAAGTTTTTTTTTATCAGATAGGCATGAAGACTAATAAACACCCAATACTTGAAAAAAAAGAAAATGCCTACCTACCTACCCACTGTCTCAACCTTTGGGTAGGGTTTGGGCAAACCAAAATATTTTTAATTGTGGCCTCAGTAATTCCTTGAAAAAAAAATCATAACTTTATTTAACATGGGAATTACTCACCTACATTGAATGATTGGATAACTTTATTTTAGATATAGGATCATTGAATGAGTCTAGCCAATCTTTACTTCATTACATGGAACAGTGATCAAGGTTTTGTTTTTGTGGTCAAGTTCATCTCTCAGATACCATATGCCATAGGCTACAGTGGCAGCGGCCTTAGCTCACTTCTCCAAACCTTTATTTTTTAGAAGATGGAAGACCTGGATGATTCAAACTTTGTATATAGATGCCTCATGTTACATGTGTTTGGAGGTTTCTGACTTGTCACATGTCCATTGTCCTTGACCCCATTTTCATGGTTCAGTGACTACTTGCAAAAAAGACGTTTTGTAATGTTCATTTCTCTCTTATTAAGAGTAATAGAATAACTATATTTGGTTTTGGCATACCTTTCAAGCTCCTCATGCCGGTTAGAAAGTTTTCACTTGACCTTGACGTCATTTCATGGATCAGTGAACAAGGTTAAGTTTTGGTGGTCAAGTCCATATCTCAGATACTATAAGTAATAGGTCTAGTATATTCAGTGTATGGAAGGACTGTAAGGTGTACATGTCCAACTAGCACGTGTCATATGACCTTGACTTCATGGTTCAGTGGTTACATGTCAGTCTTGATGTTTTATTTGACCTTGGCTTCATTTTTACAGTCCATTGCTCAGTTTTAAGTTTTTTGTGTTTTGGTCTGTTTTTCTTGAACTATAAGTATAAGCAATGGTAAAATATATTTGTTGTATGGAAGAATTGTAAGCTGTACACATCGTTTGTACATGTCTGCCTGGCATGGTTCATCTGACCTTGACCTCATTTTCATGGTTCATTGGTTGATGTTTATTTTTCTTGGTTAAGTCTGTTTCTTAGAAACTTTTAGCAATAAGTCAACTATATTTAGTGTATTGAATGATTGTAAGGTGTACATGTATTTCTTGTTTGGTTTATATGACCTTGACCTCACTTTCTTGGATCATGTTAAGTTGATGTGATAGTTGTAGTAAAGCGTTATATTAAGGACTCAACATAATATCAAGTCAAGTAGGCGGACATTTAAGCATGTGCACTCTTGTTTGGTTTATTGGTCATTTTTAAGTTATGTTTTGGTCCGTCTCTTAGATACTATAAGAAATCTTATCTACTGTATTTTGTGTAAAGTATGATTTTAAGAATTACATGTCAGTCTGGTGTTTTTTCATAATTATTAGATACAATAAGCAATATGTTAATATATTTGGTGTGTGAAATGATAAATTTAAAAGTCTGTCTAGCAAGGTTCATCTGACTTTAACCGATTTTCATTGTTCATTGGCTCATGATAAGATTTTATGGCTATGTCTGTTTCTCAGATACTGAAGGTTGCATTTCTGTAAATATTGACAATGCAATTGTCCATAGGAACTCCTTTACGGCTAAAACTGTAGCACTTTTACAAAGAAGTTTTGAAAAAAATCTTATCCTAGAATTAAAAGTTTATATGCACTACAATTTTTTTCAAAGGTCAAAATATAGGGCTGTGCCCTGAACATTTCAGAGTTTAAAGTAACACAAATTTTCTTAACTACCCCTACCTCGAATGAAGGATGACCACAGATTTCAATGTAAGCAATATGCAAATGTATATTTACTGGTAACATTCCCAAGTTGTTCTATGAGATAGAACACACAAGAGCATAACTGGGAACCAGTATGTAAACAAAATTAATTTTCTATGAATAATCTAGATCTCCCAAAAAGAGGCGTGGTTTGAGAAACAGCTGTATTTACAAAGTGAAACCTGAAAGCGAATTATATTGAGTTCTTGGTACGATTGTAAGCTATACTCATCTGTCTGTCAGGGTTCATCTGACTGTGACCTGATTTATGTAGATCATTGATAAGTGTTAAGTTTATGTGATACTTGTGGTAAAACTGTCACATTACCGACTTTTCATTTGCAGTGTGGGATTAGCTCATTGTTGAAGGCTGTACAGTGACCTATAATTGTTAACTTCTACATCATTGAGTCTGGTGAGAGTTATCTCATTGGCAATCACATCTTATTTTTATATTTCAAAATAAATACAATTCTTAACAATTATTAAACTTGATAGACAGAATATTTGCCAGTAATGGATTGATTGATTGTTTGCTATCAAATGTCAAATCAGTTATGGAATGACTTTAATTTAAGGGGAGAGGTACATAAATTATCGCCTCTAGCGGAAAACGTGAAAATCGAAGTTTGTTGCTATGGAAGTTATCTCCTGAACACCAGAAACAAATATTTTCAAGATGTCGGAATAATGGTCAATTTGGTGGAAGACTATTGAATGCATCTCACCAAAATGTAACAAAAATAGAAGAAGTTTGTTGCTATGGGAGTTATCCCCTGTACACCAGAAAAAAAAATTATTTTCAAGATGTCGAAATAATGGTCAATTTGGTGGAAGACTATTGAATGCATCTCACCAAAATGTAACAAAAATAGAAGAAGTTTGTTGCTATGGGAGTTATCCCCCGTACACCAGAAAAAAAATTTATTTTCAAGATGTCGGAATAATGGTCAATTTGGTGGAAGACTATTTACGTCTTAAGTAACAGGTATTCAATTTTGGACAACATAAACTTATGGCAAAGAGTACACTGTACTTAAGTTGCATAATTGTTTACTCAACAGATGGTGAATGTTCAATGGTGTATAATGTATATTGTAGTTTATTGCAATCCAAAGTATAGTAATAGGTTATCTTGTATCATCTGATAATTGTTTGCTTGAAATTTATTGTGCTGGGAGTTTCTTCTTCTTGGATCTTCACTTATGTCAGTAGATTAACAAATTAGAAATCACGAAAAAAATTATTTGCTATCAGTCTGCTAGAAAAGGCATAGCTCAAATATAAGTTGGTCTATAGTATACATGGTATACAGTAGTAGCACTAACAAATCTAAAACAGCAAATAAATTTAATAAAATAATCAACATAGCAATAAACGTATAAAAGTAACAAATTATTTTGATTGGCAAGCGTGTCATTCAATATAGACATTATAGACTCCTCCCCTAAATATCACTGACTGACAGTCATTTAAAAACAAATATCGAACATTATTGTTTTGAAATTTTCTGGGAATACTCAATTTACATTATTTGCCATTCACACTGGTTCAGACGGCATCATCAAATGGGAGTCTTTATTCCGTTCTAATGCTGCAGTAATCTCTATATGGTCTATTTTCAGCACCAGACAATCACTTCTTGCAATAACTTCTCCCTTACTTCCCATCCAATCACAGTGATCTGGAGAAAAAAATGTTTAAAAATTACTATTTAATTAAAACAATAAATAAAATTGTTTTGTTTCATTCTGCCTAATATTACAGATAAATTTTAAATATCTTTTTCAAATTTCTTCCATACAAACAATAATGAAAGAAGTTTTTATTGACAAATGATTCATTTCTGTTTAAATAAATATAACTGTGACTACTATAGGGTTATTGCATGAATATTGGGGAATATTGTCCTGAGTAGAAATTTATATTGCACGAGCTTGCTTGTATAGCAATATAATATTTGAAAGTTAAAATTTGTTTAAACTAAGATTTTGTCGTTAATGACGTCATTAATTTCAAAGATTTATTGCACTAGTGCAATATTGGAATTTATTGCACGCTAACTTATGGTTACTTTCTGTGGGAAATATTATATTGCTATGCAATAATATCAGATCTGTATACTTTGTGTTCTTTTCATATTTTCATGTGCTGCATATAGATCTGATGAGTTAAGCCCCTTTAAACTGATTTTTATAGTTTGTTCTTTTGCGGCACTGTTACACTACTGTTCCAGGTTAAGGGAGGAGTTGGCACCAGCAATCATGTTTAACCCACCACATTCTTTATGTGTCTGTTCCCAATTCAGGAGCCTATAATTCAATTAATGTCGTTTTTGCTGTTTATCATGTTTTTTCCCCCCGTTTATTTTTTGTACCAGAAGCGGATTTAGATGGCCAAGGCCCCTCCTTTTGTGGGAAAAATTGGTTGATTATTTAGGGAATCACTCAAGAATGACTTGAGAGGGCCCCTCTTTAACAGTCAGTGGGTCCTCTTATGAATATTTGTGGATCTGCTACTGAGGTGTACATAATTCAAGCTGTTAGTTTTAAATAAATATATTAATTGAAAATTGAAATTATAGAACTTGTCCGAGATATAACTTCATTCCCCTGTGAACAGGTGTCCAATCTTTTACCAAATAAACCAACATTCATTTTACAAGCTATCTGTGCAAAGAATGTAATAAGTAACACAGTTGAATTAGGCAAATGTTATAATTTAATTAAGTTTCTAATAAAGTCGATTTCAGTGTTCTGGATTAACTTCCCCTCTCTGATGAAGACCTACATAATAAGGTGACAATGTCTATATGTTGAGGTTTCATCAATCTATGATGTTGCGCTGATCTCAACAATGTTAATAATAATAATAATAATAATAATTCTTTATTTAAAGAGGGTTACACAGTTAGCTATAAAACTAATCTTTCCTGAGGCCCTCATGAAATACAAGAAAATATAACAAACAATTACAAAATGTCAAACAAACATGAAAAATGAAATTAAAAATATATGAAATATACAATTTTCAAAACAGGTAAAAATTACAAATTCATACATAGTATTGGCATCAATAAAATGTAGTTTGGTGTGATACTTCTTTTGTAAAAACTTACAGAAAACATCACCAGTATTGATTGTGTAGGCATATCTTATTTCAGGATTTGTCAAAAGTTCAATTTCTCCTTTCACAACCAAAATAACCATGTTGTCATCTGAAATGAATATTTTAATGTAAATGACTTTGCAAAGAACTCTGAATTTCAAATACAATCTTCTTCAGTCTTGAGTTCAAAATGTTTTGTACCAGTAAAATGATTACCCTATAAATAGGACATATAATAAAATAACTGATCTTTTACCAGCTATTCATAAGTGATTAGAATAATGGTAGAAGGTCAAAATGGGGGTATCTTCAAGACGAATAACGATCAAAATTTGTTGAATGATGTAAACCTAAATTTTTGGTGCATGACAATAAAATGTACACTTTCTTTTAGACGATAAAAAATTGACTGATATTGATGAATCACATTAAATTTTTAACCAATTTGACACTAAAGGTAGCAGAAAATGACTGCTTGATGCCTGACAGTAAAGGGCATTAATAACCTCATGATATGGTATACAAATACAATAAAGATGCCACCCTGACTTGTGTATAATTTTGAATAGGATTTTTAAAAAGTGGAACTTTCATTCAACCTTAATATGATCAGATGCTTAACAGAGATCCATAAATTAAAATTTAAAATGATATAGTATGGCTCTCCATAGTTACATACTGAACACAAACTGTGATTCCATCGGAGAACTGATATTGAATACCGCAAAGTGGGTTATTTTCGCAGGTGTAAAATTTAGCGATTTTTATTGAATAAGGTATACGAAATATTTTGGCAGTTATTATTTTGGCAGATTCAAAACTTTTATCATTACCTTTGCATGTACATTCAAATTGGTGAAATTTATTTTGGCGATTTTGTTCTTTCTGCCAAAATTTGCACCCCACGAAAATTACCTGCAATAGGGTAATAGATAAGCTAAATATTTATTTAATGTAAAAACAATACGACTCACCATACTCCTCCTGAGTACATACAGTATCTCCTGTGTTAAACTGGTGGGGTATACCATGCAGAGCTAAATATTGAACACATCTTGGTGAGCACCCGGCAAATATTCTATGGTTTTTCAAAAAATGGAAAAGAACCTGAAAATTTGAAAATAAATTTTTATGATATCATTAAAAACAGAATAAACAAGAATGTGTCCCCAGTACACATCTTGGTGAGCACCCTGCAAATATTCTATGGTTTTTCAAAAAATGGAAAAGAACCTGAAAATTTGAAAATAATTTTTTTATGATACCATAAAAAAACAGAATAAACAAGAATTTGTTCCCAGTACACGGATGCCCATCTGCACTATCATTTTCTCTGTTCAGTGGACCGTGAAAATGGGGGGAAATCTCTAATTTGGCATTAAAATTAGAAAGATCATATCATAGGGAACATGTGCACTTAGTTTCAAGTTGATTGGACTTTAACTTAATCAAAAACTACCTTGACCAAAAACTTTAACCTTAAGCAGGACAGACGAAAGAACGAACAAACAAACGGATGTACACACAGAAAACATAAAACCCATAAATGGAGCATAATAATTGCGGCATAAAAATTAAATACTTGCATTTAAACCCTCCAAGTAGGTATACATGTACCTCGAATTGCAATAGATGAGGAAAAGTCTTATATAAAACTTCAGTTTTTACCCAAGTTTTAAGTTTTCTTTCTGTAATTGTACAATTATCTAACATATTACTGATAATAAATAGGTATACATGTACCTCGAATTGCAAAAGATGAGGAAAAGTCTTATATAAAACATCAGTTTTGTTAACCAATGCCCTCCACTTTAATTCTCTGGCTTTCCATATTTCTGCACAACCTGAAATGATCTGTCAAATAATGTACATGTAATACACATATTATTTGTTGATACAGAGAAATGTCTGGCTTTTTGTAATTTTGATATTATCATGCAAATGTTGAAATTAAAATTGCAATATTTAAACATGTGCTGTTCCTTTGGTTTTTGTGTTTTTGCTTGTTCATGTATGATTTTGTCATGGATTATCAGATACCTTTTAATGACATTGTACTGATTTTGTGTCATGGATTATCCAGATACCTTTTAATGACATTGTACTGATTTTGTGTCATGGATTATCCAGATACCTTTTAATGACATTGTACTGATTTTGTGTCATGGATTATCCAGATACCTTTTAATGACATTGTACTGATTTTGAGTCATGGATTATCCAGATACCTTTTAATGACATTGTACTGATTTTGTGTCATGGATTATCCAGATACCTTTTAATGACATTGTACTGATTTTGTGTCATGGATTATCCAGATACCTTTTAATGACATTGTACTGATTTTGTGTCATGGATTATCCAGATACCTTTTAATGACATTGTACTGATTTTGTTCATGGATTATCCAGATACCTTTTATCAACATTGAAAGTCAATGAACCATTATTGAAGGTATATAGAACCACTAATTCAGGCCCGGTTGGAAAGAACATACAAGAAAGTAGTAACAAAAGTTACATATTTTAAACAAAATAGTTTCTACGCATAGCTGTGTCTTTGTCAATAGTGGGAATATTTGGGTAGTTTTAGTATCAAACGAAAGCTTGGGGACTAGGGATCACTGTAGAACCCTTGTTTTTATTTGAATAAAAAAGAAGTATATGAAATTTTAATTTTAGTCTTGCATTTTTTACTTTGTCAAAACGAGACAATAAAACCGTGCATTGTGTATTTTTTCTTTCTTCACATGTTCCTGATCAAAATCAAAAATTTAAAATTAAATGGTTGTTCTATACATTCGGTATTTTTATAGACATTTTTGCTTGGATTTCAGACATGAATTTGCAACAGTATTTGAGACAAATATCATGTAATCAATAATGCTCTGAATTGATAAAAAAAGTTCCAAATTAAAAATAAACCATTAATGTAAATGTCTGTTATATCAGATATTTTAAAGCTAGTCTAAGGTTTATTCAATTACATCTTTGTATACAGGAAGCAACTAGATATCATTGAGATGGGAGCCATCTCTGTGGACCCTGCTGTGAATAATGTGCATTAAAAAATTGTATCTTTACCATAGGACATGGGTTTGTCAACTGAAATCAAAGTTTTTGACCTTGACCTTTGACCTAGGAAGTTGTAAATAAATTATGACACACCCTTTGGTGTTGGTTTATAAACATGTCAAGTATAAACTTTGAAATGATAACGGTTCTCAAGATATAGAGCGAACACAATCTTTACCATAGGACATGGGGTTGTCAACTGAAACCAAAGTTTTTGACCTTGACCTTTGATCTAGGAAGTTGCACATAAATTATGACACACCCTTTGGTGTTGGTTTATATACATGTCAAGTATAAACTTTGAAATGATAACGGTTCTCAAGATATAGAGCGGACACAATCTTTACCATAGGACATGGGGTTGTCAACTGAAACCAAAGTTTTTTTACCTTGAACTTTGCCCTAGGCAGTTGTTCATAAATTATGACACACCCTCTGGTGTTTGTTCATATACATGTCAAGTATAAACTTTGAAATCATAACGGTTCTCAAGATATAGAGCGGACACGATCTTCACCACAGGACACAGGGTTGTCAACTGAAACCAAAGTTTTTTTACCTTGACCTTTGACCTAGGAAGTTGTACATACATCATGACACGCCCTCTGGTGGTGGTTAATAAACATGTAAAGTATAAAGTATGAAATCATAATGGTTCTCTAGATATGGAGCGGACACAAAGTGTTACGGATGGACGGACAGACTGATCACTATAGGGGACCCGCCTGTGGCGGGGCCCTAATTAAAGCTAGACACATTGCCAATGAATAGGACTGTATGTTGACTTCATCATCATGTTGGATAGTCGTCTCAATGGCAGCCAAACTATATCTCCTTATTTCTATTTTTTCATCCAAACATAGTAGTATTTTGAACATTTGAAATCAGGGGCGTATCTAGAAAATTTTGTAATTGGGGGCCCACTGGCTGCCTAAGATAGGGGCCACTTCCGTCATGCTTCAGTGATTCCCTATATAATCAAACATTTTTTTCTCTCAAAAGCCTCCCCCCCCCCCCAAAAAAAAAAATCTGCCTCTTGAAATACAAGGCAAACTATATATCTGTTTGGCATTTATTTTCATTTTTTCTCAATAAAAGTGCTGTTTGAAGAGCCTCCACATGTATTCTAGATGTCTCACAGACAATATTCCCACATCACCTGTTACTCAATCTAACAATCTAAGTATCTGTATTTTTACCTTATTTAAAACATTGTCTATGCATTCCTCTTTGATAATTATGATTTGACAGCAGGTGGAAGTCTGGATGGTCACAGCACTATTACATCCTAAGTGCATACCTTTAAACAGATTATAATATTAGTATACAAATCAGTTGGTTAAATATTTAAAAATTAAAAAGAACAGTATTTGATGATCCTTGACATTGTTACAATTTCAAAAGATTTGGTAAAGTGGTACTAAAATTATCATTCAGAAACCAAAGTAATACCAATTCTGAGGAATCTAAGGGACAAAACTCTAGAAAAAAATGTTGACAGTCACATTTCAAGAGTTATGCCCCAAACATATGTATGGAAAATTGGACTCTCGACATGTTCATCACTGTATTCCCAGAGGCAATTTTATGGGGGGGCAGGGGGCCCCGCCCCCCTTTTCTGGAAAAAAAATTGGTTGATTATATAGGGAATCACTGAAGCATGACCAGAGCGGGCCCCCACTTAGGCAGTCAGTAGGCCCTCACTTATGAAAATTTCTGTATACGCCACTGATTTCCTATCAGATACATGGTATTATAAATATATCTTTGTTTATAAAGTGCTAATCTGCTAAAGAATCATGTAGGCAGTGGTGATAACATAAAAACAAAAACTCACTCAAGTTTACATGAATTTTTGTTCAAAATGTATAATTGTGCATAAACATAACTTTTGTTTTTTTCCTCTTCCTGTTCTTGTATTTCATATAATTTGGTTGAAATGCACTAGAAATTACCAATTAAGGGGAGATAACTACAGAATTTGCTATCATTCTAACCAAAAATTATTGAGAGATTTCTCTAATTACTAGACACACAAATAACAAGGCATACCATTTATAAGTTAGGATGATGGTAATTCCAAAAGAGGATGGTTAGGGTGGCAGTTTTTTTTAACAGCCATGTTTTGATATTCTTTTAAATTATATGATTCTAATAAAGATGAGCACATGTAACAGCTGATACTCACCAAGTATAGTTATCAAGAAAATTTTATAACTGTGAAGTATACTTGTTTCAATTTCCATAACACTGTGTTCATAACAGAAATGCTGGTCATATTGGAGATGGTTGGCTTGTCATACCGAGTGTCATAAAAATGTTTTGGTTCATATTTCAACACCAGTTGTTCATCACTTGGTTAAATTTAACCCTCTGTTAAAGATAACCCAGGGTTAAATAATTTAACCTACGGTTACTTAACCAAGGGTTAAAATTCTGTTGTCGCTCATCTTGGTCTATGTGAATATTAAACAATGGACATAGATGGATTCATGACAAAATTGTGTTTTGGTGATGATGATGTGTTTGTAGATCTTACTTTACTAAACATTCTTGCTATTCACAATTATCTCTATCTATAACTGTACTTTCTGTGGAAAATGTTATTGAAAATCTTCAAATTTTAAGAAAATTGTTAAAAATTGACTATGAAGGGCAATAACTCCTTAGGGGGTCAATTGACTATTTTGGTCATACTAACTTATTTTTAGTTCTTACTTTGCTGTATATTATTGCTGTTTACAGTTTATCTCTATCTATAATAATATTCAAGATAATAAACAGCAAAATTTCCTCAAAATTACCAATTCAGGGGCAGCAACCTAACAACCGATTATCCGATTCATCTGAAAATTCCAGGGCAGATAGATCGTGACCTGATCAACAATTTTACCTCCTGTCAGATTTGCTCTTAATGCTTTGGTTTTTGAGTTATAAGCCAAAAACTGCATTTTACCCCCATGTTCTATTTTTAGCCATGGTGGCCATCTTGGTTTGTTGGCCGAGTTACCGGACACATTTTTTTAATTAGATACCCCAATTATGATTATGGCTAAGTTTGGTTAAATTTGGCCCAGTAGTTTCAGAGGAGAAGATTTTTCTAAAAGATTACTAAGATTTACGAACTAGAGGCTCTCAAGAGCCTGTGTCGCTCACCTTGGTCTATGTGCATATTATCAATGGACACAAATAAATTCATGACAAAATGGTGTTTTTGTGATGGTGATGCGTTTGTAGATCTTTCTTTACTGAACATTCTTGTTGCTCCAAATATTTCTCTCTATAATGAACTTGGCCCAGTAATTACAGTGGAAAATATTTCCTAAAAACATGACGAAAAAGTTGTTAACAATTGACTATAAAGGGCAGTAACTCCTTAAGGGGTCAATTGAAAATTTTGGTCATGTTGACTTATTTGTAGATCGTATTTTGCTGAACATTATTGCTGTTTACAGTTTATTTCTATCTATAATAATATTCAAGATTATAACCAAAATCTGCAAAATTTCCTTAAAATTACTAATTCGGGGGCAACAACCCAACAAAAGGTTGTCTGATTTGTCTGAAAATTTCAGGGCAGATAGATCTTGACCTTATAAACAATTTTACCCAGTCAGATTTGCTCTAAATGCTTTGATGTCAGAGATATAAGCCAAAATCTACATTTCCCCTCTATGTTCTATTTTTAGCCATGGCAGCCATCTTGGTTGGTTGGACGGGTCACGCCACACAATTTTTAAACTAAATACCCCAATAATGATTGTGGCCAAGTTTGGTTAAATTTGGCCCAGGAGTTTCAGAGGAGAAGATTTTTGTAAAAGATTACAAATATTTACAAAAAATTGGTCAAAATTGACTATAAAGGGCAATAACTCCTTAAGGGGGTCAACTGATAATTTTGGTCATGTTTACTTATTTGTAGATCTTACTTTCCTGAACATTATTGCTGTTTACAGTTTATCTCTTTCTATAATAATATTCAAGATAATAACCAAAATCTGCAAAATTTCCTTCAAATTACTTATTTCGGGGCAGCAACCCAATAACCGGTTGTCCTATTCATTTGAAAGTTTCAGGGCTGATAAATTTTCACTTCATTAACAATTTTACCCATGTCAGATTTGCTCTAAATGCTTTGGTTTCAGAGTTATAAGCCAAAATCTACATTTCACCCCTATGTTCTATTTTTAGCCATGGCAGCCATCTTGGTTGGTTGGCCGGGTCACGCCACACATTTTTTAAACTAGATGCCCCAAAGATGATTGTGGCCAAGTTTGGATTAATTTGGCCATGTAGTTTTAGAGGAGAAGATTTTTGTAATAGATTACTAAGATTTACGAAAAATGGTTAAAAATTGACTATAAAGGGCAATAACTCCTAAAGGGGTCAACTGACCATTTCGGTCATGTTGACTTATTTGTAAATCTTACTTTGCTGAACATTATTTCTGTTTACAGTTTATCTTTATCTATTATAATATTCAAGATAATAACCAAAATCTGCAAAATTTCCTTACAATTACATATTCAGGGGCAGCAACCCAACAACAGGTTGTCTGATTCATCTGAAAATTTCAGGGCAGATAAATCTTGACCTGATAAACAATTTAAACCCCATGTCAGATTTGCTCTAAATGCTTTGGTTTTTGAGTTATAAGCCAAAAACTGCATTTTACCCCTATGTTCTATTTTTAGCCATGGTGGCCATCTTGGTTGGTTGGACGGGTCACCGGACACATTTTTTAAACTAGATACCCCAATATTGATTGTGGCCAGGTTTGGTTTAATTTGGCCCAGTAGTTTCAGAGAAGATTTTTGTAAAAGTTAACGACGACGGACGACGACGGATGCCGGACGCCAGACGCCGGACGCAAAGTGATGTGAAAAGCTCACTTGGCCCTTCGGGCCAGGTGAGCTAAAAAGAGGACTAACGGAAAGAAAACGTTAATTCATACTTGGACGTGATATTGGCACACATAATTAAAGGTATTTTATATGGCCAGGTTATGTTCTGGATAATATGCATGAATACTAGGACTACAGGGAAACATATTCGTTTGGTTATTAACTGTCATATATATATATGAGGACTAAAACAAAATATATATTATGAAATAAATTAGAATGTTCTTCTCAGGAACAAAATGTTCTGGTTCTCCGAGCCAAAGTTTGCACTGTTTAATGATTGCAATTGTCTGAATCCTGCTTCATCTGTCGTTATTGGGTGAAACCACAAGTATTTAGGGGTTTTTATTTTAAATACACGATTAGATTTGGCATATTTAAAAACCCCGGTAATTCAATTTTTTATGAGTCCAAATGAATTTTAATTTGGGAAAACTACGAAAAAGGAATCCAAAAACCAAAATTTGAATACACAGTTTAGACTCTGTTGAAAAAGGTCAAGAAATGAGAAATTCATACAAAGTATTGGTAACTATTGTCCTGTATTGGTCTATTAAATATTTTCACGGTTAGGGCCATAATCCCAAAAATCAATGCCCCTTATTCTTACAAAAATAAAGAGACGAGGGAATGAACACGATTGACAAAGAGACAACTTTACACCTAAGTTCAAATGAATTGGATGTAAGCAATTATAGGCCACGGTACGACCTTAAAAAACGTGAAAAACCAATACCGTGTGGTTGACTACAAAAAAGTAGATCGTATGAAAATACGGAATAATATACTAAGTCAATAATCGGCAAAAACAAAACACTTTTATGTAAGAAATCCTGTTTCTTAATGCGTGCTTACCAAAAATTGAACAATTTTATATTTGAAAGTATATTTTCGGTCAAAAGTAACGGGAACTTCTCTTCACCTTCCGCAAGTTTCATTTTAATCTTACTATGACTTTATATGCTGTGCTGTAAGTATAGATATGTATCAAGGTCATGGCGGAAACCAAACGTTTTTAAAAATCCAATGCCTCATGCAGACGAATGTCACTATATCTGCACTTTGAAGAATCATTGAAATATCTCCTTGTGGTCTGAATGATCGTGAGCCTGTTGCAAGGCAAGATTCCTTGCCTTATTCAACACAGCCTCTTTCAAAGGAGCCAGTTTATATTTGTGCTTACAATTATTGAAGACTTGGCATATTTTGTTTTTGTCCTGAATATACATGAAATACTGCAATTACATGTGAATTCAACAGGAATCAATGATGCATGTTTTTTTATTGTCTCGCCTTGGCAGAGTCAAAAGGTGAGACATAGGTATGCTGTTTCGGGTGTCGGCGTCAATAACGACGTTAGTTTTCTCATTTTACATTTGATATTTCGGGGCCTTTTATAGCTGACTATTTGGTATGGACTTTGCTCATTCTTGAAGAACGTATGGTGACAGAAAGCGGTTAATTTATGTGTCATTTGGTCTCTTGTGGAGAGTTGTATACCTCATCTTATTTTTTATATTCACTTATACTAGTATATTATGGGAAATATTCATTGGCTCCCTTTTATTCAAGTAAAAGTAAATTATAGCAATAAGTTTTAAAAAAAAAAAGGTGTCAGTACATCTGTTTTTAATAGGGGAAATATACAAAAGCAATAGAGAATTAATATTTGTTAGAGCTGCTACTACTATCTACATATTTGGTATCAAAATACGTACTAAATTGAAAAATAAGTGTTATAAGTATAATCAAAAGCAACAATGGCAAAGTGAAATATCATAGTTTTTTAGAACCTAGATTTATATATTTGTTTTAAATCTTTACCTTAGATCAAAACAGGTTCTGGGTACAGAGTTGAAGACTAATTTTATACCTCACATTAACGCGAACCTGATAGAACACATGGCAAAGTGTAATAACATTGAAACTATGGATTCATAATAATACGAATATGTACAACTCTAGATCTATCACTGGTACCTGTATATTAAATGCCTGCAATTGTAATGAACCACTACCACTATATATGTTGATAAAGTATTGTTTTCTTTATTTCTGGACTAATAATCGCAATGTGCAAATTAAAGAACAGTGTCCGTGCCCATGGAAGCCGGACACTGCTTTCAATGTCAATAAAGATGACACGGATTTATAAATTGACATGTATATCATTACATGTATAATGAGTTATTGACTTCATGTTTACCAAAATAAAACACCACAACTTGGCACAAGTGAGTGTTTACTGTGTCCGATATACGATTCGGAAGTAAAGTGAAGATTTTTTTTAAGGGGGTGGGGGGAGGGGGTGAAATTTACACCGAGATCAAATTGTTATGGGGTTCAAAATACCATTTATGAAATATATTTAGGTGGGTTATAAACAATGAAATTATCTGAAACTTGAAAATATGAATTTAAAAAAACCCATTGTAAATCAATCTCAATGCCGTGTTTAACCAATGACAAAAACTTAACCAGCCTTAAAGTATCGGCTAAATTTATCCAGCGGCTAGAACATTTTATCCACTTGATACATTTTGAACAATAGAAATAATCCTCAAATAAAACTCAATCCTGAAATCCCAAAGAAGTTAAAGATAAATGATTAAACTGAAAAAAGTTACAAAAAGAATGTATATATACTGATAATAGGAAAGAGTCTATTAAGTTGGTGAGATTACTTTCTCCCCCGAAATTCTCGCAGTTTTCTTACATAATAATTTAGAATATTGAAAATAAGTTGTTTTGAAAATTTCAACCCTTGGTTAAATATTTAACCCAACCCCTAAAGGTGGATTAAATATATCTACTTTAACCAAGGATTTAACAGAGGGTTTAATTTAACCACAGGATAAACAACAGAAAATAACCAAGGGTTAAAATTTAACCGAGAGTTGAACAACTGGGTCCAGAATGAACACCCATATTTTCCATCACCAGTGACAATGATGAGTGCAACTTAAATGATTTGTAAACAAACTATAACTGTTTTAACACATGCTCTGTCCACTTTTAAAATTATTTTTGTTAAATTATTTAGGATGTAGCTGAGAAAATGTCTGAAGTTAATGTAGAGCTACAATTCTGACGACAAAAATTCAATAACCATTCAATGATAATCACTAAACTATCTAAAAAATAACATTATCTTAACAAGTAGATAATAGATAAAATAATTTGTGAACAGTTCCTAATGTTTACCTTGAAGCAATTGACCCAAAACTTCTTGTTAAATATCAATTTTGTTACACTAATCTTATGAAATAATTAAAAGCAGGCAGAAAAGAGCCTTACAATACCTTGACCCCCCAAGTACAATGCAAGGACATAAGTATTCATTTCCGACAAAGTTTTCCTATTGTTTCATATAAATTAAAAGCACATTTGTGACCAGCCACGACATATCCAGGCTTATGGAGGTAGAACGTCATTGTGAGAAAATCGCCGTTAACTATATGTGACTAGCCACTTCCAGGCTTAGGAGGGTACATTGTCTATAATTTGTTTTTTGTATATTCATCTAGAATATCCTGAAACAAAACTCTCTGTCGTGTTATAATGACATATTTGTTGTAATAGCAATGATACGAGTCATTTCGAATATCGGTATGAAAATGAGACTGTTCTATGACGGCTTGTATTTATTGAAGGCACTAATTTATAAAATACAAAATTATTGTATTTATTGGCTCTAAGTAATGTTCAATAGCGTATTTGAATAAGATTTCAAAGACTTAAATTTACCACAATACAAACAATTCTTAGCTCTATTTTAGAACATGTAATTTAAACTTGTTGAAATGAAGTTAGTTAAAAAAATTTCAAAGTAAGCTTAAGAATTCCTTTTTTTAAATTCGTCTTTTAATTTAGATTTATCATGCATGTCTCTAAACACAGTATGCGACGCGTAACAGTTTATAAGTAGGTGTTCTCATATATGCATTTGATACGGTACATTTATTATGGATATATTTCAGTCTCCATTTATGAAAGAAAATTTATAAAGCAGAGCATTTTTTTTTTGTAGCTCTATTTTAGAACATGTAATTTAAACTTGTTGAAATGAAGTTAGTTTAAAATTTGTCAAAGTAAGCTTTAAGAATTCCTTTTTTTAATTTAGATTTATAATGGATGTCTCTATACTTAGTATGCGACGCGTAACAGTTTATAAGTGGGTGTTCTCTTATATTTATTTTATACGGTGCATTTGTTAGGGATATATTTCAGATTTCATTTATGAAAGGAAATCTATAGAGCAGAAATTTGGTTTTTTTTTGTATCAATTTAAAATGTAGATTCAAATATTTTTCATTTCAAACGATAAAGTAAAACATCGAAATAATTGATGCAAGCTATACTTTATTGTAGTGTTAAGGTAGCACAATACAAAGATTTTATAACTCCAACTACTCCCAAGTTTTAAAATGCTGTAACTTTCTTAATAAAGCTTGAAAATTTATAAAAGTGGTAGTTTTGGATAGCTAACAGATTACTCTTTCAAATAACAGCAATGTTAGTATTATGCAACAATTATGTAACCAATTATAATGTTAACTGTGTCTAAAATATTTTTCACTAAATTTCCACTTTCAAATGAAATTAGCTTCTGCATAGGTATCCCTACTAGAGGGTTGATTTTATTATATGTTGTTCCTATGGCCATTTTCTACAAAAGGGTGTCTCAGATTTCAGATAGAATGATCTGGAATGTATAGAACAAATTTTACACCTAATTAATCATTATCTTCTTTTATGTGGTTAGCATGTTTACACTAATTAGAGATTTATGAGAGAATGGAATATCATAGAGACAATCTGAGACACCCTTTTGAAGCCCAAAATGTGTTGATTAAGATTTCGTTAAAATTTTCTGTATAGTTAAAGAGATGATAGAGCTAAATTCAAGTGAACTTACCCAGACTTTGACACTAATTACATAATAATTGATTACATAGTGATTGCATAATAAAAATATTGCATTCATTTAAAAGATAAATCTTTTATCTATCTATATATACCTCTTTTATTATTTTCTATGCATTTATAAGAAAGTTACAGCATTTCAAAGGTTAGTGATTGGAAGTAAAAAAATCTTTGTATTGTGCTACCTTAACAGGTAGACATTATATTCGTGTTATTTTAGCCCTCACTGTTGCTTGGGCAAAAATAATCACGAATAGCATAAATTATTTCTTAATTCAGAAATCAATACCAATTTCTGAGGAATCTAAGGGACAAAACTCTAGAAAAAAATGTTGACAGTCACATTTCAAGAGTTATGTCCCAAACATATGTATGGACAATTGCACTCACAGACATGTTCATCAATGTATTCCCTCTCAGATACATGGTCTTTGTAACTTGTAACTTTTAAAGTGCCAATCTGCTAAAGAATCATGTAAGTAGTGGTGATAACATAAAAACAAAAACTCACTTAAGTTTACATGAATTTTTGTTTAAAATGTATATATTGTGCATAAACATAACTTTTGTGTCCTCTTCCAGTTCTGGTATTTGATATAATTTAGTTGAAATGAATGAGAAATTACCAATTAAGGGGAGATAACTACATAATTTGCTATCATTCGCTATCATTCTAACCAAAAATTATCGAGAGATTTCTCAAATTACCAGACACACAAAAACAAGACATACCATTTATAACTTAGGATGATGGTAATTCCAAGAGAGGATGGTGAGGGTAGCGGTTTTTTTTACAGCCATGTTTTGATGTTTTGATATTCTTTTAAATTATCTGATTCTAATAAAGATGAGCACATGTAACAGCTGATACTTACCAAGTATAGTTATCAAGAAAAATTTATAACTGTGAAGTATGCTTGTTTCAATTTCCATAACACTGTGTTCATAACAGAAATGCTGGTCATATTGGAGATGGTTGGCTTGTCATACTGAGTGTCATACAAATGTTTTGGTTCATATTTCAACACCAGAATGAACACCCAGATTTTCCATCACCAGTGACAATGATGAGTGCAACTTAAATGATTTGCAAACAAACTATAACTGTTTTAACACATGTTTTATAGTTGGTTTTTGGTGTTGTTTTGGGGTTGGACTAAGTCAACTTGGTTTAGCAAGAGGTTGGATGAAACTTTGTATAAGTAGATAACCAGTACTTGTTATGCTGTTCGGGTTTAGGACTTGATCATACCACAAGGGTTTCTGAAATTGTCAGATTACCTTTAAATAAAAACACAAAGTTCTGTTCAGTTGGTATTTACAGATCCATTTTAATTATGATAATACAATACAAAACATCAAATTAAAATACAAATTAACTAGAGGCTCTCAAGAGCCTGTGTCGCTCACCTGTTACTGTATTTACTGATGTCGGCCATCTTGGTTGGTAGGTGGGGTCATTAGACACTTTTTTTAAATAGATACCCTAGTAATGATTGTGGCCAAGTTTGGTTAAATTTGGCCCATAGTTTTAGAAAAAAGATTTTTGTACAAGTTACAAAAATGACGAAAAGTTGTTCAATATTGACTATAAAGGGCAATAACTCCTTAAGGGGTCCTCTAACAATTTTGATCATGTTGACTTATTTGTAGATCTTACTTTGATGAACATTATTGCTGATTACAGTTTATCTCTATCTATAATAGTTTTCAAGATAATAACCAAAAACTGCAAAATTTCCTTCAAATTACCAATTTTAGGGCAGCAACCCAACAACGGGTTGTCGGATTCATCTGAAAATTTGTGAAGGGATAGATCTTATTCTGATGGACATTTAAATCTTGAAAGATTTGCCCTAAATGTCTTAGTTTTAAACATATAAAGCAAAAACTGCATTTTACCACTATGTTCTAATTTTAGCCATGTCGGCCATTTTGTTTGGTAGGCGGGGTCATCGGACACATTTTTCAAACTTTATACCACAATGATAATTGTGGCCAAGTTTGGTTAAATTTGGTCAAGTAGTTTCAGAGAAGAAGATTTTTGTACAAATTACAAAAAATGATGAAAAGTTGTTAAAAATTGACTATAAAGGGCAATAACTCCTTAAGGGGTTGACTGACAATTTTGGTCATGTTGACTTATTTGTAGGTCTTACATTGCTGAACATTATTGCTGTTTACAGTTTATTTCTATCTATAATAATATTCAAGATAATAACCAAAAACTGCAAAATTTCCTTAAAATAACCAATTCAGGGGCAGCAACCCAACAACAGGTTGTCCGATTCGTCTGAAAATTTCAGGGCAGATAGATCTTGACCTGATCAACAATTTTACCCATGTCAGATTTGCTCTAAATGCTTTGGTTTCAAATATATAAGCCAAAATATACATTTTACCCCTGTGTTCTATTTTTAGCCATGGCGGCCATCTTGGTTGAATGGCCAGGTCATCGGACACATTTTTTAAACTAGATACCCCATGGATGATTGTGGCCAAGTTTGGTTAAATTTAGCCTAGTTGTTTCAGAGGAGAAGATTTTTGTAAAAGTTTACAGACGACGGACGACGGACGCCAAGTGATGAGAAAAGCTCACTTGACCTTTCAGGTCAGGTGAGCTAAAAATAGTGATAATTAACAAATACAATAAGTTGTAAATAAATCAAATGACATTGAATAATTTAAGTTTTCCGTTAAATTGATAAAGTTAAACGAGTACATTGTTTCTATTTTCGGATTACAGTTTAAAAATTTACTTTTAACCACAGATTCTTTCTCAATTAAATTGATTAAGTCGTTACCAAAAATGTGTAAAGTTTACTAACCTTTAAATAAAAACACAAAGTTCTGTTCAGTTGGTATTTACAGATAGTACACCAACTGAACAAACTTGTTTATATAGTACCTGGAGAAATTATCCCATTATTCCAATAAAGTCATAAATGTCCGTACTAAACTTTTGCAACTTTGAAGTGGCAGCAGTCCTTTTGCGCCAATTACTATTTATCGGGGGTATCATTTGCGCCAAATTTTGTTTTCCAAATGTATCAATTGCGCCAATATTCGGAACTCATTTGCGCCAATTTACCTGTACACATAACATATATTTATTCTTATTTTTTTCTTAAAAAGTATCATATGTTCGGAGACATTTCACCATGAAGATAAACATTTGTAGAGTAATGACTTAAAAAGCATTAGACAGTCAATGTACAGAGAGAGAAAACTTATTGCTTTGCTGAATATAAGTAAAGATATGCCAATAGAGAAGAAAATAGAAGCTTTTGCTGATTATGATTTAGCCACATATGTTGATGACTTAGTGCTTTGTTCCCACCATGCATATGGGCTTTATTATTATTAGGAATTAATATGAACTGTTTTATGCATATATCATCCTTCAATGTTTGTGTTTTTGGACAATGAAGTGAAGTTACAAGCTACTACATACATTAAATTGGGAAGTACCAATGTATCAGCAGTAAAAAGAAGATATGTTCCAGAAAAGGAAACATTTGTCATGTAAATTGACGGTTCTAATCCGAATAAAGGAGTAGGAAAGTCATGTTTCTTCTAATTAGCGCAATCGTATGTTTCATTTCTGGCGCAAATGATACCATGTAATTTGAAAACATGTGGCGCAAACGTAGCATTGGAAAAAAAAAGTTGTGGCGCAAAAGGACACATTTTTGGCGCAAACGGATCTCTCCCTTTGAAGTGACCGATGAATTACCCTTATTAAAAGTCTTAACTCCCCCAATACACTTAAAAGTAACATGTGTCATGGTGCTTATGTAACATGGTCATTCAGTTATCTGAATGTAGTGTTTATTCACATCATAAACCCCACTGGCTAAATTTGTACATGGTCAATAAAATTTTATACATGGTCATTTATCTGGACAAGTGCAACTAAACTATGATTACATTATACTTCAAACTTTAAAGTATATTTAATGAAAATCTTTCTATAATACATGCTCTGTCCACTTTTAAAATTATTTTTGTTAAATTAGTTAGGATGTAGCTGAGAAAATGTCTGAAGTTAAATTAATGTAGAGCTACAATTCTGACGACAAAAAGTCAATAACCATTCAATGATAATCACTCAACTATCTAAAAAATAACATTATCTTAACAAGTAGATAATTTAGCACATACTTACAACTTCTCGTCCAATCAAATTGCTTGAATTTGCCTTTTAATTTTCATAGTACATACTTTTTCTGTGTACTAAGTAACTACGCATGAATGACCACAAGGGTAAGATTTCATTGTATTGTAATCAAGATATTAGAACAAAAATTGCTACTGGCTATTTTGAAATAAATGATGTGTTCCAAATTTAACTAAATAGTTTGTAATTAGTTTTCAAACAGATTTTTAACATTCTACTAATCAATCTTTTGATCTAAATTTTGTTTTGACAATTAAAAAAGTTTCTTTCATTTAAATAAAGAGTAATAATAATGGTGCTTTATACCTTGATTAAAGTACAACTCAATCTAAAATGTGTAATCCTTTATCTTCCATGCAATTACTTTGTACACAAAAAGAGTCAACCATGAATCTTTTGAAGGGAAATTATTAATAAAGCAATTTGATATATTTAGTCATAAATTGGTCAATAATTGGTTGCCTAATGTCCAGTGACAAATATTTCATGCATATAAACTATCTACTAGACTACCTATGGGTACATACCAGGGGCAGATCCAGCCATTTTTAAAAGGTGTTTCAACCAAAGATGTGGGAGGGGGATCCAACTGTTTGTACTCATCCAAAAGCTAGTTTTAGGTTTTATGTGAAATTAAAAAAATGTTTTCAAGAATGTAAAGCTTTCACTGCAATTTAAGAATTGTCTGCTCTTGGTCAATTCATTTTGTCATCTTACCATGTAAATAAGTACATGTATAGTAAAACAACGCTTCATTCATATCAATAAACATACTTACACCAGCAGCTACCTTCTTTACATTCTAAAGTCAAGGGCCTTTTGAAATCCCATTTTTACAATGATATTATAGTGAGTAGATTTACAAAACTACGTAAATGAGCTACATCCAGTCAGCAAAAACATATCAATAGACTAATTACAGGATTACTCAAGTTGTAAATATGTGCTAAATTGGATATTGTATAGAAAGGTATATACTATGAAAATAAGAGCTTGGGGCAGAGCCCCTCAATTTTCATAGTATATACCTTTCTATACAATAACCGAGACTGATAAAATAATTTGTGAACAGTTCTTAATGTTTACTTTGAAGCAATTAACCCAAAACTTCTTGTAAAATATCAATTTTTTTACACTAATCTTATGAAATAATTAAAAGCAAGCAGAAAAGAGCCTCAAATACAATACCTTGACCCCCCAAGTACAATGCAAGGACATAAGTATTCATTTCCTATTGTTTCATATAAATTAAAAGCACATTTTTCAAAGCATTTTACAAAAGCCTACATAAAATGTGATGGAAAATTGGGTAATCTGAACCTACAAAAAAACCATGAAATCTAAAGTATTATACATTTGATATGTGAACCATTTACGGTTGAGTGACATAATTCATTTTTTTATAATGATTAAAATTCTCTTTTATGTCGACATTACAAATGTTTTATGTTTTACCTCAAATTAAATCATTAATTATGATAAATGTTTTTACAACAAAATAAGATATCTAAAATAACTACTGACATTATTGTTCATTTTTCAATACCTGGTTTGTAAAACCACAAAATCACATATCCATGAAAAAGTAAGTTTTCCCAAATCCATTGATCATGTTGATGTTTAGCAGTTCCAAATTTTATTATGTAAATAAGAGTGAATAGCCCCCCAGAGTATTATTACTCTTGCATAAATAAATAATCATTATATCAATGAAATTTGATTGATGAGAATTCGTGGATGTTGAATGCCTTGTTATTTTTTTTAACGGTTTCAACTAAAATATTACAAGGCCCTAAATGTTTGAAAATACATAAAAACAATATTGCAATTTATTGTAAAAATTTTACTTTCACCAAAAAAAACACCAAAAAGATCAAATGTTTCTTAAATAACATATAAACATCTCAAGTTTCTAAATTTCTTGCTGTTATTTTTAATTGTTCTTTAGCTGTAGTCTAAAAAGAAGATCCATTTGATATATTTTTTTGTATTTCAACCAAAAAACCCATACTGAGATACAAGTTAACTGCTAAATAATAACTCATTATCATGAAAATATAACAAATATTTTCTAATAATCTTACTGATTCATGTAATAAAAGATATCATGCACATTTTTTTTTTCAATTTGACAAAATGGCTTATTTGCCAGTGAAATATATGATAAATGTCACAGGTTATAGCTATTGATTTACTACATTATAACAAACAGTTTCTTTTCATTTTCTTTTTACTTCTTCTTAATACATTGTATTCAAATTCATCTTTTCTTATTCATTTTCTTTTTTGTTTTATACTTTTTGTTTATTTTCTTTTATTTTCTTGTTTTCTTTTCTTTCTGTAATTTTTCTTTTTATATATTATATTTTCTTTTTCTTTTTCTTTTTATGATTATTTCTTATTCCTTTGTTTCCTTTTCATTCTATAAATCATTTTTTTTTTCTTTTTATATCTTCTTTTTCTTTTTTCTTTTTTCTTTTTTTCTTTTTCTTTTTTTCTTTTTTATGCTTATATTCTTTTTTTTTCTTCTTTTCTTTTTTCTTTATTATGTTTATATTATTTCTTATTTCCTTTGTTTTCTTCATCATGCTTTAAATATTTCTTTATTCATACATGACAATTTTATAAATATATCTAATGCAAATGAATGTCACAACAACTGGAAACTTCCTCCTATCTTTCTGTGCTAGCTTCTGGTTAAGATGGGGAACTTTTTTTCCCTGGACCTTTATTTCTTCTTTCTGTTCTTCCTCCTTCTGGTAAAGATGGGGTGGTTTTTTTCCCTTGACCTTTACCTGAACTTCCTGTTTTAGTACCTTCTGGTGATGAAGGGATAGCATTTTTTGTGCCAGTGTCTTCTGTGGAAGCTGTTGTATCAGTTTTGGTTTTTTTTTTTTATTTTTGTCCTGGTGTTGGTGCATATGATGTAGTAGCAGTCTCATCACTGACGCCTGATTCGACTGATTTAAAAGGTCTTGTTCTTTTTTCTGTTTCAAATCTTTCCAACTCATCATTCAGCCAATGTGGTAACTGTCTTGGACTTGATAAGACAATTTCATTTCTTCTTTTGTCCAGCACAAAACCATCTGGCAAAGTATCTTTCCTGTATTTCCAGGCTGCTTTTGAAAGGTCGTTAAATATCTGGGTGGTATACCATTCTCCTGCATCTCTCTTTTCCTTTATTTTTTTCAAGAGTACATTTATGTCAGATTGGGTGGTCAAAATCCATTCTGTTGAGCAGGGCAAGCTCATTTTTTTGGTGATTTCCTTATTAAGGGATAACCCCATATGACCTCTCACCCTTTTTTTCACTTCAAATATGCTAGAAGTTGTGTCAGTGAAACCTTTCAATAAGCTGAAAAGAACACTTGATTCAGCCTCTATGGCACTCATCAACTGCTCCATACGATTATTGGTTCCTTTTTTCGTTGGTTTTCCCGTCATCCCAATCTTAACTAGTTTCCATTCATTTTCTTTTGCAGTTTTTGGTATTTTTATTTCATTCAGGACCACGCCATAAATTTTTTCCACAGCATTTGTATTAATTTTCATGAAAATGTCTGATTTATATCCTCCTTTTTCTAAAGCAAGTTTATTGACTTCCCTAACAATGCTGTTTCCAACAGACCCAATTAGCATTAATTGATAAAATTCATCCCAAGTAGCAGGTGGTTTGTCTGGAAAATTTTCTGCCATTTTATTTCCTATAATGCACCTATCAATATGCAAATGGCCGTCCCAATTCTTCCGTAGACAAGATATATCCTATGACCAATATAAAATCCTGTCTTGGTAAACATGGGATCATTTACGATTCAGTCAGGTCACTTAAAAAGTTTCATGAATGAAAGTAAACTTAAATTTTCTATGGAGATCTCAAAAGAAATTAAAATTGTTATACCAACTAAAATGGATATTAATACGAAACAAAATACTTACATTTCAAATTTTATCATCTAACATTTCCGTATAGATAAGTTCCTACTTAACATTCCTTCCTCCTTTTAAATGTAACTTATACAGGTAAGAAAGAGACATTTAAACACTTTTTACATGCCTATGGTCTATAAGGTAACACCCCCTGGGGGTGGTCTCAACATGGGTTTTTAGGTACAGATGAGCAGGTGGGATTTCAAAAACACCTCCCATTCATATATTGTAGTCTTGTGAAATCGTGACCCATAAGCATATTTCATGGCAAATTCATGACCCATTCACATATTCCTCAGTTATCACATATTATTTTTTTTACATCTTGAATTGATTTTCAAACTATAAAATAGTATTTATACAAAAATCTAATCGAAAGATAAAATTAAATTATTGACCTATTGACATATTATCTTGGTGAAATTGCAACCCATTGATATATTTGATGTGTCAAAAAAGGTACCCATTCCAGCGGGCACATCTGTATATACCTTCATATAGGAAGAGACCCCCTTGCTTGCTGCTGACACAGGATGAGTCATAGACATGCTTGCTAGTTATTATATGTTTAATTGATCCAACTTAAAGTGTACTATACATTTCTGGATATCTTCTTTTTTTTTTTTCTTTTTGGGCTGCTTGTTTGTTATCTAGATCAACCACACTTGCATTAAAATGCATTAGAAAAAAAAATAATTATAGATTCTTTATCTACATATTCTGTAAGAACTTGAATATTTCTCATTAATCATTTTTTATCTCATTGTTTGTATTGTATTATGAAAATTATTGATGTTGTAATGTTTATGCTTTTTGGGGCCCATAATACTTATTCAGTTAGAAACATGATAAGTTGCTGTTTTGGTCCAATAACTGATCCATTATAAGATGGGGTTATTTTGTCATTTTTTAAATTTTAGACAAGAGATAACTAACTTATTTATTACTTATAAAAGCTAACATTTTGAAACTCATTGTCTGACAATGCATATTAATAATATAACAATATAATTCGAAACCTTCACTTTTGAAAGTTGATAGAATTAAATTGGATCATCTATATACAAGTACTCTTAAACAGCTTACCATTGTAACATTGTGACGTTTAAATTTTAACAACCCGATTTTGTTCTTCAGCATGATTTTATGTATTGTTTTTATCCTGATGACCGTGCCCTAGGCACCGAAACATGTTGATCAATAAATTTTCTGCAGCAGTCCCTAAAGTGTTGTTGTTATAAGACTCTCTACATTTTAGATATTTAAAGTGTTTAAACAAAGGAGTAAGTTCGGTAAGGGGACATATTTGGCCCCAATAATAAAGTTCATAGTTACAAGACAATAAATGTTTTAAGTTGCCTTAAAGACATGTAAGAAAGTTAAACAGAACTGTTTTTCTCAAACTTTAGTTCTAACACGTTGATTTTTACATCCCAAAAAGGTCAACATAAGGGATTTTGGTAGAATTTGACAAAATCAGCTGGATTTCAACCAAATTAAGGACTAGGAAACATAGAGCGCAGGTGTCGACAAACTTAATATTCAAATAAGTCATGTGAAATGTCTTCACAAACACTATTTTAAAAGATCTTTGTTGTCGAGGTATGCGCTCTATGTTTCCTGTCCAATAATCTATGGAAATTTACCCATTTTCATTGATTTTTTCATGAAAAATCAATATGAGTACAACTTGTGACGTCATAATGAAACGCAGAAACATGAATTGTTCAACAAAATGGCTTATTTCCTATCTAGTCACTGTATTAGCTATAACTTATTGTGATGTTGGTCAATAAATCCGAATTTGAATTTATTGCTAAAAAAGGGGGCCATTTTAGGACCTTACCGAACATACTCCTTTAAGTTCTAATTAAATTTAAGTGTAGAAAAGTCACCAAGTTAATAAATTTAACACATAATCACATAATTTCCTAAACAACAAATCCTTTTATGAACATATGTTACTGAATTAAGTTATTTCACTTTGAATTTTTAATTTTCTTTGACACAAAGTTGATTTTGATTTGCACTATTGAAATGTATACAAATTATCACCAAATAACCACTTCTATGATATACAAGAATACATTTTTATTGACTTTAACTACAATTCATCTTGTTTCATAATTAGTCCTTGTCACAACTGTTTGCCCATACTCAAAGACATTGTAGTTGATAAATTAACTAGTGCTGAAGAAAGCATGACAATCCAGAATTTGTCTGTCACTGTAGCAAACAAATCTTTTAAGGTGGTACCAGTAACACTACAGGGAGATAACTCTGTAAAATCAGCTTAATGTTTTAATTACGTTGTGTTGTAAAGGGAATATTAAGCTTCTCAATGATCAAAATTAGAGTAAGTCTAGGTGTAACACCACTAATTCAGGCCCGGCCAGAAAGCACATACCAGAAAGTAGTACATATTTAACACAAAATAGTTCCTACGCATGGACATAACTTGCATATATTTAGAATATTTTATTAATTTTGGTATCAAATGAAAGCTGCATGACTGGTGATCATTGCAGAACAATTTTTGACTGATAAATTTGAATAATAAAAAAATGGCATGAAATTTAAAAAGGAGGGTACATATTTTGCCTTTTTGTCAGATCGGAAGTACCTGTTTTGGTACATCCGAAGTTCCGGGAACCAGTTCTTTCTTATATGCAATGTAAGGTATGTTGATTTTTTCAGTACAGGACACCAGAAGGTGTTGCTTTGACATGCAATGATTGTCACTTTATTTGAACTTAAGATAAAAGAGCTGTGACCACTCGAAATTGAGGAATTTAACATAGAAAGCAATGGGGCCATTAATTAGTGGTGTACTTCCTATTACAGAGAATCACCAGAAATCCAATTTTTAAAAGTTGTACCTATTCCAATGAAAATAAGTCCAATTTGATGTTAGTAATCATGTTTAATCATCTTTTTTTGGTCAACCGTCCTGCTTATGGGAAATTTAAGCTCTTAAATTGGCATTCTCAAGTATGTTAGCCTTTTATGGTCATACAGCATGCATGCAGTTAAGACTTGACTCCAAGTTCTTATTTTTGCATTTTTTCTGATTGAAATCAATAAAACAAGTATTTTATGACTTGTATATGGAACAAAATAGCTCTTGGTCAAAATAATCTTATGATTTTTCAAGTTTTTTTGTTTTTCTTATGGTAGCCTTTTACAATCAAGGCAAATGGTACATACTCATATAAGAATTCTAAAATCTCACTGTACATGCAATTTTGAACCAGTTTAGCAAGTTATCTAGCTGAGGAATATATAAATTGCTCTTATTAATCTATGTTTTACCACAGAATTATGATATATACAAAAAAAAAGCCCTTTTCCAGTTTCAAGAACAAAGGGGGGATAATTTCTCATTTATGTCTTAAGTTTAAACTGATATATTTTTATTTAAAAAAGAACCTCTGATAAAAATATGGCTATTAGTAAGCGCATAGGTTTCCTAATAGAAATTAATAAATAAAACAATAATATTGAGAATAAAAAAGGTATATTGGCCAATGGTAATATCCATATGCAGTTTTCTTTGAAAAACCCATATGTTACTACCAGTCCAATTTGAGCTTAAAATTAATAAAATAGTATTTGGACTAAAGCTTTATATGTTTTTTATTGCTTGAAATAGATCATAGAATGAAATAAAGTAATGCTCAAGTCAATATAGCAAGTTTGGTTCTGTTATAGGTGTAACACCACTAATTCAGGCCCGGCCAGAAAGCACATACCAGAAAGTAGTACATATTTAACACAAAATAGTTCCTACGCATGGACATAACTTTCAATATATTTAGAATATTTTATTAATTTTGGTATCAAATGAAAGCTGCATGACTGGTGATCATTGCAGAACAATTTTTGACTGATAAATTTGAATAATAAAAAAATGGCATGAAATTTAAAAAGGAGGGTACATTTTGCCTTTTTGTCAGATCGGAAGTACCTGTTTTGGTACATCCGAAGTTCCGGGAACCAGTTCTTTCTTATATGCAATGTAAGGTATGTTGATTTTTTCAGTACAGGACACCAGAAGGTGTTGCTTTGACATGCAATGATTGTCACTTTATTTGAACTTAAGATAAAAGAGCTGTGACCACTCGAAATTGAGGAATTTAACATAGAAAGCAATGGGGCCATTAATTAGTGGTGTACTTCCTCTAACTGCTATATATCCAGTGCAATTTTTCTGATAAATTGGTTGGTTCAAATTTTTTGAAATTTTTATATTTTTGTCAAAGGGTCAAAGTAAATACAAAATTTTATGAAAATTAAACAAGACAAATTATTTTTAGTGAAGGTGTTGGGTACCACCTTAAATATATATATATATATTCATGCTTTGCCTTTTATAAATAACTGTAACAAGAGTGCACACGCTGAAATATCTCTTCTATACTAATCATTGATATTATGTTGATAGTCCTAAGTATAAAGCTAAGCTTTATTACAACTGTCACATAAACTTAACATTAACCAAGATAACTAAACAAAGACCAATGAACCTTGAAAAAGAGGTCCAGGTCAGATGAACCATGCCAGGCAGACAGGTACAGCTAACAATGCTTCTATACAACATAAATAGTTGACACATTACTTATAGTTTAAGAAAAATAGACCAAAACACAAAAAACTTAACACTGTGCAACGAACCGTGAAAATGAGGTCACGGTCAAATAAAACCTGCGCGACTGACATTAAGATCATAAAATATTTCCATACACCAAATATAGTTGACCTATGGCATATAGTATTAGATAAAAAGACCAAAACTCAAAAACTTAACTTTGACCACTGAACCATGAAAATGAGGTCAAGGTCACATGATATCTGCCCGCTAGACATGTACACTTTACAATCATTCCATACAACAAATATAGTAGACCTATTGCATATAGTATGAGAAAAACAGACCAAAACACAAAAATTTAACTATAACCACTGAACCATGAAAATGAGGTCAAGGTCAGATGACACCTGCCAGTTGGACATGTACACCTTACAGTCCTTCCATACACCAAATATACTAGCCCTATTGCTTATAGTATCTGAGATATGGACTTGACCACCAAAACTTAACCTTGTTCACTGATCCATGAAATGAGGGCGAGGTCAAGTGAAAACTGTCTGACAGACACGAGGACCTTGCAAAGGTACGCACATATCAAATATAGTTATCCTATTACTTATAATAAGAGAGAATTTAACATTACAAAAAATCTTAACTTTTTTTTTTAAAGTAGTCACTGAACCATGAAAATAAGGTCAAGGACATTGGACATGTGACTGACGGAAACTTCGTAACATGAGGCATCCATATACAAAGTATGAAGCATCCAGGGCTTCCACCATCCTAAATATAAAGCTTTTAAAAAGTTAGCTAATAATGCTGCCGCCGTAGACGCAGCCACCGGATCACTATCCCTATGTCGAGCTTTCTGCAACAAAAGTTGCAGGCTCGACAAAAATTGAATGGATCATTTGTCTTCTTTCACTTATGCATCCATTATCATTTTGAAATAATATCAGACTAGGACATTATTTATCAAGGAATAAGTGCAGATTTTTTGTGTCCTTTTCCGGCAAAACTCCTAGATAAATCAGTACAAATTGGGTTGTGCTTGTAAGTAATTATTTTTTTGTAAGATGTGCACAAAGATAGACAAAATGCTGGAGGTGTTGGTTTTTTTTTAAAGTTTTCAACTCCCCCTTAGCCCAAAAATAAATTTACAAACCCTCTTCTCCAATAACTGCTGGATGTGCCGCGTGCAAACCGTGTATATTTGATATTAGGTCAGTAGGGAGGCGGGGTTTATCTCATACACGGTTAGTAGTGGAGTTACGTCCCTTTATATTCCATATTAGGTAAGAAGGGGGCGGGGCTTATTTCATACACGGTTAGTAATGGTGTTATGTCCCTTTATAAAAACAAAACGGTACTGAGAAAAAAAGTTAAAAGTTCCAACAGACGAAGAAATTGATGATTAAGATTGAAATAAATTCATAAAACACATTTAAACCTTACAAGTCGTTATTGTTGGCATCTGTTTTTGTACGATCAATGGAAATATTTTCTTAATGCTAACAGTATTGAAGACTTGCTCATTTTGAGAATCACTAGTCTTAATTTCACACGTTAAGATAGTCGGTAAGATAAATTCGTTACATAGTGTGCTAGTGACGTAATACGGTATATATGGGGTCAGTAAATTCCATATGGGGATTCGAGCTTCGCTCTCACCCCATATGGAATTTACTGACCCCATATATACCGTATTAGGTCACTAGCACACTATGTAACTAATATTCTCAATTTTAATATTTCAATATTAGGTACTGTGAATTCATTATTATTCATTGGAATTTGGATACAAACTTTCGTGGATTTCGTGGGTACATGGAAACCACAAATTTAAATGTTCAACAAATTGAAAATTGTTGATTCAATTTGTTGTATGATTAATGGCAGACTTTTGGAAACCACAAAATCAAATATCCATGAAAATGCAAGTTTTCCTTAAACCACGACAATTGGTACCGGAGAGAATAAATGAATCCACAGTATTAAGTTATGTTTTTACACTTACTTAGTTATAGTCTGGACTCTTGCTGTACATGGACATTCAAACAGAACAGAAATTTCACCGAAAAAATCTCCCTCATGTAAAGTAGCCAGAACATCAGTCCCATTCTCTGACAAAACATTCACACTGCCATCTATGATAACGAAAACCCCTTTGGCTTCATCACCTAAAAATACAAATATAAATGAGCAAATTGGGTATAAATTGTATGATTTGAATTGATTTACATTGTCATTTCGGGGCCTTTTATAGCTGACTGCTGTATGGGCTTTGCTCATTATTGAAGACCATACAGTGACCTATAGTTGTTGATTTATGTGTTATTTGGTCTCTTGTGGAGAGTTGTCTCATTGGCAATCATACCCTTTTTCTTTTTTATATGAAACCAAAGACAGTGAATATCTAATAGTCGAAACACAAAGTTCATAAATTAAATACGTTCTTTGATATTCAATTAGAGAATTTAAAGGACAGCATTGCATCAATTTACTCAAACTTATTTTGTCTAAAAACAAGTTATAATACCCAGCATTTGCATTCATTAATACTCAGAAGTGTATCAACATTAAGAAAAAGTAACTCAAATGCTTCCCAGCTACTAGGTGAAATCTCTATCTTTCAGTTAAATGTAAGATTTTGATCCATGTTGAAGGTCTCGCTTTAAATTTGAGGTGAAGAAAATCCATAAAAGCAAGTTTTCTTTTGGTTTTATTTTTCAAGTGGTTGCATTTTTTTTTATGAACCCTTTTATTCCATTTTAGTAAATATAGATCAAGTTTTTCAAGGGATTCTGAAGACACCCTTTGTATGGCTATTTTTTTTTTATATCTGTAACCAATATTTTGCCTACTAATCTATTATTTTGAGAAGACAAAAAATTGCCACTTTTAGGTAAGACATACCCAATCCAGTAAGAAAAAGAATGATGTGTAAAACTTTCACAAATACCTATTCTAAATATTTTCAGATTTGAAGTAAACAATTCAATTCCCTATAGGCGACAATGAAAGCATTTTTCAAGATATAAACTTGAGAAAGTTGAATTTTTTAACAAAACCTTGCTAGAATTAAATAAAAATTATTCTAACAGATTATTTTTGTCCAAAATATATAGGTTCATATTGCTTTTCCTAAAGTAAATTGTATTTATCTCCCATGCCTATCAATTTTGCACTTAAAATTATGAGTCTTCTCCTAGCGTTGAAAAGACATCTCAGTTCCCTTAGGGCTAAGGAACTTGAAGATAATTTATTTGGCCTTTGGTAGAATGCAGAATGCACTAAGTCTCTAAAAATTAAAAATAGTGGGAGCACAAATTGATCAACCAGGATTAGCCATACTCTTATTTCTGAATACTATGTTTTCTTCATCAAATGGCTGCGCCCATAAAATCTAATGTTTATTGTAACCTATAACATGCAACTGTTGCTTAATTGTGCTGAACCTGCTAAATCAACTGTGATACCTTTCATTATAATGTCAATTTTAGGATCATAGTCTTGAACTAAGACGTGAGAGGCAACTCTTTCTACAGCTTTGTCTATAATTTCTTTTCCATCTTCTAATGGTAAATTTAACAAGCAGTTTCTCAACCTCTGAAAGAATAAACAATGTGAATACTAAGTATATACAATGTACTACATTTTTTTCTTCGTAAGTCTTGAATATCTTATCTTTTAATTCATTTATATAGCTCAAAAAGAGAGAAAAATCCAGATACACTTGCAATATTATTTTGACACAATCATTTTTTGATATATTTACATTCAAAGCTGCCTACACATCCATGACATACAAAAATATTTTCAAATTTACTAAAAGAGGCTTTTATAATATCTCAATATCCCTTTTTTAAAATCCTTCTATGCTTCAAAATTCTAATAATTATTTTGTTGTCTTAACTCTTCATTCTTGGGCAAAGGCCTAATTACTCCCAGGTTTAGGCCTCCCCTAACTTACAACATATACAACATGAATCTCATTATTTTTACCTGATAGGCAAGTGTTGACAATGTGTGTGACTTTAATTCTGAGTTTTCTGATTTACTACTTATGACACTATTACTTCTAGTAATTCTACTTGTGGTACCACTCTTATCTGGTGCCTTTCTGTCAGGTGCATTACTCGATGTATTGTCCCCATTATCAGGTGTCACATGATCATCTACGACAGGTGATATTTTATCATCTTTATCGATATACACTGCCACATTATCAGGAGTCTTATTTCTATGCACATGTGCTCTTGGTTTGTTATACACAGGTAATTCTTCCTGTTCAGGTGTTGATTTGCTACTACCAGTATTAACAGACGATTCCTTGTCAGATGATTTTGAACTGCTAGAAACAGAAGTATTTTCGTTGTCATTCACCGGTAATTCTAGTCCATTCTGATTAGTATTCAGAGGGAATTCAGTAATTTGGGGGGAATGAATATCATCCTCGTCAAAGACAGGTATATCCACCTCACTTTCAGGTGAAACAGGTAAATTGTCGTCTTCAAACTCATTCGTCAAAGGCATCAACTCATCAGGTATATAGGGTGGAGGTACAGATATGTTATCATCATCAGCCTCACTTTCATTTCTACTGGTCACATGACTGTGATTTGTCATACTTCCTCCAGTAACATACCTTTGACCTTGAATAGTAGTTGTCTCATCAGGGACATCCACCGACTCATCAGATTCATCACTTGACCTGGAATTGCTGGACTCTTTATTACCCATTTTCCATCCTCTCAAATTATTTCTGAAATGAAAAAAAAATACATCACATTTCTTAAATAAGCATGTACATTCATCTTTATATTGTTAATATCCCCTTACTTTGACCTCTGTGGATAGTTGTCTCATCTAGGCAATTTGTTGCCAGACTTTCATTTCCAACCAATCAAGACTCAAAACAACATAATTTAAAACCACCTGAAACACACTTTTTGTTTCTCTACTTTTTTCTTCTTTACTTTCATTCTCTATTAATCAATATTTTATTCAAGACTAAGAGCTAAAAGGGGCATTAGCTATGATACATAAAAAAAAAACCATTAAATTTGTTTTTCAATTATTATCATGATTAATAATGGTGTGTTAGCTAGGACTAAAGTACACACCAAATGTTGATACATATTATCTAGTCTATGCATATAAATTGTTTGATTTAGACTTGTTATAATTAATGTTTTTGAAAGCATATGCCTATTTAAGGAGGTAGACCTAGGTTAAAGGAAATAACTCTTAAAATCATCAGTACTTTTGTGTCAACCATTTTCAAAAATATATTTTAAGCTTCTAGGTTACATAGATTATTTTCAATCTGTTTCATGTAAATGCTTAAAATACATTGATGAACTTGACTTTTACAAACGCTTAACTGATTTAAAGAGTTATCTCCCTGAACCAAGGTCTACCCCCTTAATTCTAGTATGATAGACTGTTTTGTAAATCTAATGTCTTAAACACAATCTTCTTTGATGATAAAAACCACCATTAAATTTAAAAAAACCTAGAACATGTAAAAATAACAAACAATTGAACATTTTAAACCTAACCTTAAACTTCTTACATTTTGCATTATATACTTACATTTTATGACTTGAGTTAAGATCCTGTTTCAGACCAGTTAAAATTATGCAAGACCTGTTTTTTTTCTGAGACCTCTATCGATGACCTGTTCACAAACACATGGTATTGTAATAAAAGGCACAGTTTAAAATATGAAACCAAGGCAATAGTAAATAGATAACTCTAAACAAATTTTAACACTTATTTTGTTGTATTCTAAGTATTAATTCAAAATACCTTATTTGTTTGAAAAATTTCCTCAAAAAAAGTTGTAAACAAAATTAATTTCACTTCATTTCACTTGATTGTTAAACCATGCACAATCAGTTGATAATTAGTTATTTAAAATTTGACGCTTTTCGGTCAGGTTATATTAATGCCATATCAAATTTCCTACTTGCATATTAACAAATGATCAAACATAAAAGTGTGTTTTAAATAATTCAAAAGTGTAAAACTAGTGTTTTAGGTGGGGTATTTGTTGGGAAGCCTTAAATTCCTCAAATTTTTAAATTTTAAACTGGACATACTCAAATTCTTGCAAATCTTAATTTTAATAACAATAACATCTGATTTAGATAAGGTGGAACACATTCAAATAAAAATTATTGGAAATATATCTGTTTTTGTTGACAATTTTATTTTTGTTTTTAAACGAAGTCACATCATAATCTGTGAAAACAAAATTCTCATCATTTTCTGATTTTCTTTTATTATCCAGTTATCCCCCACAAATGGTAAATTGAACTGGTTTGCCAAAAAAAAATTGTCTCATGAATGTGTGTCAGTTTAAATAGAAAGATCTACCTAAAAAATTAGTTTAGCACTGCCAAATTACCATTTGATGTGAACAAATTATATAGCTTAAATACCAAGAGTGGGGATTTGCTCATCAGCTCGATTAATGTTGTATGCACATGCCTGTATGAAAATGTGTAGTTGCTTTCGTCCATGTCATTTGGACTACAGTGGATAGTTGATAGTTGCCAATCAAGCAACATCTGGTTAGTTTTATATCCCATACCTTATAAGGCTTATTTATCTCTTGCTCTTTCTAAAAAATGAATTTCTTTGATAAAAAGAGTTTTTGTTTGAATGCATAGATCAAGTTAAGAAAAGTGGAGAATGCAGGTAGGAATTATATAGTGTAGTTATAATGTCTGAGGTACCTGTAAACGCACAATTTGGCCACTGGTTCTATTTTTCATGTAGAAATTTTCCCGCCATGTGTCAAAAGAAAATAGGTAATTTACACAGAGATCGGAGGTAGGACGATAATTATCCGGAAAATGGTAAAGGATTTGTAAAAAAAAAAGTTTTTATACCCTAGCACTTTATAGAAAAGAACAGCTATGTGCTAGTGGGTGCACGTACATGGTCAATCAAGAGCTTGTACCCCCATTACATCAAACAAAAAGACAGAAATAAATGTGAATAAAATGATTTAAACAGAAAATAATATACTTTATCACCGGATTTTTACACAAAACACAACGAAAAGAAACTTAAGACTAAGCATCTCGAACACCACCAAAAAAACGTCACACTTTTTTTATATACATCATTCAGTTAGTTTTCTCATATGAATATCACATTTTTCATTTCTTGGCCTTTTATAGTTTATTACAGGATATTGGTTTTTCTATTTTAAGGTTGTGCTGTGACATATAGTTATTGTCTCATTGGCAATCATACCGAATCTTCTCTTTATATTAACTTCACTGCGTTCTGAACCGTTTTGGTCTTTAGTTGTGGTGGTGTGTGGGGGGGGGGGGGGGGGGGCACGCACAAACAACCAGAAAAAAATGAAGTAGCACGACGTGCACAACTTTATGACAAACTAAAAGAAGAGTTAGTTCAAGTTTCTAGGAAATATGTCAATTTGTTTTCAGAGGATCTAGTTGACAGAGACATAGAGATTTTTTGGGGGGCGAAAATTGTGACGATATCTTTACAAATTAGGTGATACAAAAACGTGTGCATTCATAAGTTAAAAATCGCACAACTTGGTTTGTAACTTGATAACATGACTGCAACACGACGGGTGCCACATGTGGAGCAGGATCTGCTCACCCTTCCGGAGAACATGATAGCATCCCCAGTTTTTTTGGTGGTGTTCGAGATGCTTAGTCTTTAGTTGCTTTTGTTGTGTTTTGTGTACAATTTTTTGTCTGTTTGTCTTTTTCTTTTTTTTTTTTATCCATGGCGTTGTCAGTTTATTTTCGATCTATGAGTTTGAATGCCCCTCAGCTATCTTTTGTCCCTCCTTTAATAATAAACAATTCAATTTGTGCTACTACGTTTTTTTGATTGAGCTAAGCCATTCCAATTGATATTTTATAGTGTGTCTTTCTTATTTGTGATGTTATGTATACTATTGTTTCAGAAAGGGGAGAAGGTCTGGTACCTTTAAAACGTTTAATCTCGCTGCAATTGTTTGCACCTGTCCTAATTCAGGAATCTGATGTTCAGTGGTTGTTGTTTGTTTATGTGGTTCAAATGTGTATCTCGTTTCTCGTTTTTTATGTAGAATAGACTGCTGGTTTTCCCGTTTGAATGGTTTTACATTAATAATTGTCGGTGTCCTTTATAGCTTGCTGTTTGGTGTGATTCTAGGCTTCGTGTTGAAGACCGTACCTTGACCTATAATGGTTTACTTTTATAAATTGTTACTTTAATGGAGAGTTCAACTTGTCTCTTGGCACTCATACCACATCTTCCCATATCTATGTTTTCTAAAAATCAACCTATGTATCATTTTAGTAATAAGTGCTGAACCCATTCGTCTTATTCTTCCATCTACTTTTTTCTCTCTTTTATTTTTTATTTTATTTGCTGGGCACTTGTGTTGTATAGAAGTCTTTGCCTGGAAAGGGTGAGCCGCTCCTATTTGGTTATATGCTATATAGTAACAGTTAAAGACACCACATTATGAAGTACGTTATTCGTATTGATATGTTATGAGATACTTTTCATTTTTTTTACCAATCATCCCAGTGCACGAGAACGGATTGATATGTTATGAGATACTTTCATTTTTTTTACCAATCATCCCAGTGCACGAGAACATTTAAATATATCCAGATAGAAAAATGCAAACCAACCACAACATTAACAAACAACGAAAAAACTAACCAAAGCGTTTGCGCTTTCGTGATAGCAATGGATAAATACTCAAATGTTAAAGAGAGGCAGATGATACCAAAGGGACTTTCAAACTCATAAGTGAAAAATAACTGACAACGCCATAACTCAAACAGACAAATATAATAAAAAAAACTACAGACTAAGGAAAACGAACCCAACCAAGAACTTGGGATGATCTCAGGTGCTCCGTAAAGGTTAACAGATTATGCTAGATACGTGTGGCACCCGACGTGTTGCTCATGTTAGTACAAACACGGTAATAATTAGAATAAAGAAAGGAAATGCGGAACGCGTTGTATTTAACTCCAAAACATATAAATGAATTAAAATTAAAAATCACTCAAAGACTATTAATGGACAGAGGCTCCTGATTTTGGACAGGCGCAAAAATACGGTAGGGCTAAACATGTTTAGTGAGATCACAACCCTCCCCCATATACCTCTAGCCAATGTAGAAAAACAAAATATATTCAGAATATAAAAATAAAGAATGTAAGCATAATGAAAATGAAATATAAATTAACAAAGGATTACTAGTACTGACATGTCAGCTCCAGACTGCAATTAAACTGATTAAAAGATTATGTCTTCATCTTATGATATTTATCAAGCGCAATCCCTCCCGTTAGAGGTTTAGTATCCTTAGTACTATCATAAAAAATAAGATAAGAACCTAACCCGCTTCATGCCAACAACTGGTTTTAGAATAAATGTTCGTCCTGAACATGCATTGTTCGTCCTGAACATGCATTGTTCGTCCTGAACATGCATGAAATGTTTGCCATTGGGAGCTAAGCAACCAACACTCAATCAATTGAATAAATCTGTGTATTTCCAATGCAAAAACCCTTTGAGTGAATCAATATTGAGACCATAGTCTAATTCGTGGGTCACATTCGTGGGTCACATTCGTGGGTCACATTCGTTGAAAACAGGACTGGATTGTATAATTACGATTTTTGTTTTCAACATACATGTATCAACTATCATCTTTAAAATAGATATTCCAAAATGGTGAAGCAACGAGTGATGGCGTCCGTTGATTTTTCATGAAGGGATAATATCAATTTCACCAATTGGAACTCTTTGTTTAATATCTTCCTTGTTCTCATCAACCCTCCATCAAGGAATACAAGCCCTTTGCTAACGTATCAACTGGGGGATATTATAAACCATGTATGCTGGCGCTGCTGGACTGTAGATATAGGCTAATGGAGATACCATTTGATTAATTTTTTTTGGGGGGGAAGGGGGGAGGGGCTAGGGTGAAATATGAAGAAAAAAGGCAGGACAGGAGTTTGAGTAAAAAAAAGCAGGATGACAATTTATGCAAAAATAGGCTGGACCAAGAAGAGTGAAAATATATATAAAGTCAGGATAAAGAATACAATTTAAAAAAAGTACAGGTCAAAGTTTTTCATCCTAGTCACTCCCCTAATAATCTTATGGTGGTTCCTTAATGGCAGATCTTCGATTTAATCTGTTAACTGCGTGTATCGCACATCTCCTTTTATCAATAAGAAATAAAACATGATGAGGGTATCCAAATAACGTAAAATTTATTATCAAAAATATGAATAATGTTGAATATAAAAGTCAGCTTTCTTCGTCATCCGCGTCGCTTCGTTGTCGATCTGAAAAGATAAAAAAAAATGGTTAAATGTAAAAATGTTAAAGCAACTAAACCATTAAAAAAACCAATTCAAAATGTCCAAAGTTAAATGTAATATCGAATTTTTCCTGAGCACAAGGTCTAGTGTTACGTGTCATGCAAGAGTCTTAGATAAATGTCTAGTACTAAGTGTTATGTTTAGTGTCGAGTGTTTAGTGTAAAGTGTAGTGTTAATTGTAATGTCGAGTGTTTAGTGTAAAGTGTTACAGTAGTGTTAATTGTAATAGGTATGTGTTTATTGTAAAGTGTTACAGTAATGTTAATTGTAATGTCGTGTGTTTAGTGTAAAGTGTTACAGTAGTGTTAATTGTAATGTCGAGTGTTTAGTGATAAGTGTTGCAGTAGTGTTAATTGTAATGTCGAGTGTTTATTGTAAGGTGTTACAGTAGTGTTAATTGTAATATCGAGTATTTAGTGTAAAGTATAATGTTAATTGTAATGTCCAGTGTTTAGTGTGAAGTCGAGTGTTCTAGATTTTTTTTTCAAATTTCGTTAAATTTGCAATAGAACTTGTATTTTATTGGCCAACTTATCAATAAACTTACCACAGATTCTTGATTATCAAATGGATGTCCCAAAAGTTCCTCCCAAGGATTTTCCAGGGGTTCACTGAAGATTAATACATCCCATTGACGTACTACAATTGAAATAACAAAAATAATTATGTAGAATGTAAAATGTGCTTTTCCAAGTAACATGTTCAAATCAGATAAATATCAACTTACCGAGGCTGATATAAGGTTTAAAACCACTTATAAGAACTCAATCAGAAGGAACATAGAGTGAACTACTACGCATGTTAAAAACAAAATAGTTCCTACGCATTTATACGAAAAGCTGTTACTTTGTCAGAAAGAAAATACAGGAAAGTACTACTCGAATCAAACAAAATAATGCCTACAAATGATAATTTTTGCTTTGTTGATAAATTTTTGGTAATTTTGGTATCATATGAAGGCTTAGTAACTAGTGATCATTCCAGAACCCCTGTTGAAAATTTCTTAGATTAGATGTAGCTGTTTTTGTACTACAAAAATTCATGGAACCAGTCATACACATTTTTTTGAGGGGCCGTCTGAAGTCCCTTTTTTTCCCCTCTCGCTGTGTTGAAGACCCATTGATGGCTTTCGACTGTTTTCTGCTCTTTGGTCGAATTGTTCTCTTTGACACATTCCCCATTTCAATTCTCAATTTTATAAAAGGACTTTCACTTTATTTGAACTGAACAGAATGAACAAGCTCTTTTTACTCTGGAGACTAAGTAAGCGAAGCGTGGACACAGTATTCGTATATAATCAAGCGCATACGAAAAAGTTTAAAACGCTCCACACGGCTTCGCCGGGAAATATAAAGTTAGGCAAATTGAATGGCACAGACAAATCCAAATGAAAAAAAAACCACTACACCAACAGGCTACAATCATATCATTGAAATAGTAACCAAATCTGCTTCTTCTATTAACATCAGATGACAAAGAAAATAAAAAAGGGAATAAGGGAAGATGTATTCCGTAGAGCCGGAGAATAAAAAACAAAATACATATGTTTACCTGTGTTTCTCCTTTTCCGTAATATCTGGAGAACTACATAGGTGGCGGCGATAAACGTCAAAACTTTGCAAATAGTTTTCCATGGAAAGTTTTCAAACAGCATAAATATTAGCGAATAATCCTGCAAAATAAAAGAAAGACCGTCGATTTGTTATTATCAAATTTCTAACTAAAATATAATGTATACAGTAGTATGTTGAATGTTCAGGCTTTAAAGAACATATTTTGTAGAGAATCGACACGTTTCTTCGTATAGCAAAATAAAAACTACAAAAAAACCTCGAAAGTTAAACACGATATCAGACTTCAATTCGAACTCGAGCTATATAACTCCAACTTTTTTTTAAAACTCATAATAGTCGATAGTATTGATTACGAACTTAAAATAAACTTGTTGTTACATTAACAGTTATTAAATACATACTGATTCTCCGATATAAGTAAAACTCTCCAGAATAGCATTACTATAATCAAAGGTTATTTTAAGGACCTATATCTGCGAAATTGTATCAATATACATGTACAATGTAAGTTATACATTTAAAAATATTTCAAGTCAGTAGTATTTTGCTGCGTTTGAGGTAAATATTTGTTTTGGAAAGCATACACAATGTCAACCAGAAAGACGGAGTAAGAAAACTTACCTCAAAATCTAAAAACTCTAGATCAGATGGATCAAACAGAAATTCTTGTTCATTACTGAAAGAATAAAATAAGGGTTTACTCTAAAAGAGTTTTGGAATTGTTTTTGATTGATTTGTCAAAATTATCTTACTAGTGTTCATTTGAGTGACCCTTTATACAACCTCGTGCGCTTGAAGAGTGGACCTCCCTTTTTAGAAATTATTTTTTTCAGTAAATATTCTTTATTAATTTCTACCTTATTTCATAAACCTAATGTGTTTTTGTGTATAATTAAGATAATAGAATAACGGTAGATTAAATATGACGCCCCGGCTTTCGTATTTTATAAGAAAATTATTTAAACAATAATGTATCTAGCGCCTGCATGTGCATACACTTTTTAGACCTGTGAGAAACCTAAGAAATAAACATATTTTTAAAAATTGGAATTCTTGTTATCCAATTCCTATTATATATATTATTATTGTGTATTATAATATCGGACTGTTGGTGTTGTTATGTATACTATACTAAACGAACGAAGTAACACACCATTTTAACTTCACTTTTTTACATTTTCGTTTAGATGATACAAATTAGATGAATGGGGAAATCTACTAAGAAATAAACTTGACACCTAAATATCAAGGGAATTTTTGTACTCCGCAATATCATATCGGTTAAAAAGTGCGGTCACTTAAGACTAATTGTTTTGAGCTCTTGGGTCGAGTCTCATTTTCATTCTCTATTCAAAATTCTAAAATTACTACTTTTGTAAACTGAGAAGATGACAAATTAAGATACTTACAGTTCTACAATAGGGTTATTAACAGACCACGGTTGAAGTAGGACCATAGTAACAATGCTTGCTATCAAAATAACAGCCATACTAGCGTATTGTGAGCGAATTTTCAGACAGTAACACAACTGCTTCTTCAACTTTTGTCAAATCTTGGGCGATAGTGGTAGCTAATGGTTTTACGTAACGTCACAATCCTCCCGTAAAGTCAACGGCATATGCGCAACGAAATCGATGTAGACTGGCGTCGTAGTCCATGTTCAAAGGTCTAAACAGCAAGCAACAGAATTGATGAAACAACCTGAACTTTGCTCATTTTTGAAGACCGTACGGTGACCTAAAGTTGTTAATTTCTGTGTTATTTTGTCTCTTGCCAATCATATCACATCTTTTTTTTTTATAACTAGTTAATTTCACGGTTAACAATTTGATACAGTCTTGGATTAAAGTTTATTGCTCCTTGTCAAACCGTCATAGAATTTTATAAAATTTAGCAGTAGCTTATTCATGATAATGTCTGACGCAAAGTTTTGAAAATCAATTTTCATTTTCAGTATTTTTCTGATAGATTGACTAATCAGTTATTTTTATTTTTTTTTTTCTTACGTGACAAGTCTTTAAACCTTCATGGATTGTCATGAAACTTGGACAGAAGCTAATCTCAAAGACCAAAATATAGCACCTGGAGAAAGGTTTGATTTAAAGAAAAATCTTTATCTTACAGAGAAGTGGACTTACCTTTTATGTCAACATACACTTTTACACTGACAATTAACAACCATCGTAGGCGAGAAACAGTGTTCCGCGGAAACCCTTACAATTTTTTATAGTTATTATTATGTACTGTTATACCCCTGTCCCAGGTTAGGGGAGAATTGGTGCGCTTTCAAACTAATTTAACCTCGTAAAATTATGTATGCAACTGTCTGAACTGAGTCATGAGCGTGAAATTTCGTTCCTTATTTTGTACATAAATCAGGCTGATAGTTTTCACATTTGAATTGTTTTACATTTGTTATTTCGGTGCCTTTTTCAGCTGACTTTGTGGTATAGGTTTTACTCATTGTTGAAGGCCGTTTCAACTAAAGTTAACTCTATAGATTGTTCAACTTCTTATGTTTTACCGTTACACAACTAGCTAGCTGTTCAAAGGTTAGATGGAGGGTTGGCGCCGGTGTCCTATAGCCATTCTTCCCCCATGCCAATTTTTCCGGGGGAAAAACTGGATCGATCTAATCCCCCCTCCGGATAAATTGGCATGATCCAACTTTTCTCCCTCAATGAGATTGGGGGAAAACCAGGATCAGGCCAATTTCCCCCCTTATAGGACGAGAAGCTAATGAATAAACCAATGAAAACTTGCTGACAGTTCAAAGGATTATGGTATTAGTATATGGAGTATACACCTTGTAAATAATAAAAGTAAGTTGTAAGTTGCCAGGTCAAAAGAATGCATGCATGTAAATGTCAGCATATTGAAGATTCGGACGATCAGACAAAATAATACACACAAAAAAAAATGCAATTACAGACAGCAAAAAAATATAAACGGACTGATGAACATCAATACAGACAGATGGACATGCAGACACAGTATGGTAGACATATAGACCGACTGGTAGACATGTATACAGACTGGTGGACACATGCACAGACTAGTAGAGATGTAGACACACTAGTACTGGTGTAAACGTAAACTGACTTGTAAACATGTAGATAGATTAGTCAACACGGAGAAAGACGGGTGGACCAGTCACCTGTAGACATAATAGTAGACATATAGACGGGTGAATATGAAGTCAGACTGTTGAACATGCAGACAGAAAAGTAGACACATAAACAGACCGATGAAAATATAGACGGACTACTGGAAATAGACAGACAAATATGTAGACAGATTTGTGAACACGTCATGTTGAGAATGTTAACCGACTAGAGGACTATTAGAAAAAAATTGGGAAAATACAGAAGGACGAGTGGACACATAGACAGGCTGATGACCATGTCGACATTGACAAAAAATATTTGTCAGCATAAAAATCTAATTCCAACTCTGTTGGGTTTAATTTTCAGACTGATATAAATATAGTGAAATCTATTCTATGGGGGAAAGATTTGGCATGGGGGAAAAGTGACAATATGAATACGTATTGCCAAATTTCCGCGGGGTAAGAATGGCAATGATCCAAAATTGCCATTTTTTCCCCCGGGGAAAAAAACTGGCATAGGGGAGGAATAAAATTGAGAATGGAAATGGGGAATGTGTCAAAGAGACAACAACCCGCCCAAATAAAAAACAACAGCAGAGGGTCACCAACAGGTCTTCAATGTAGCGAGAAATTCCCGCACCCGGAGGCGTCCTTCAGCTGGCCCCTAAACAAATATATACTAGTCCAGTGATAATGAACGCCATACTAATTTCCAAATTGTACACAAGAAACTAAAATTAAAATAATACAAGACTAACAAAGGCCAGAGGCTCCTGACTTGGGACAGGCGCAAAAATGCGGCGGGGTTAAACATGTTTGTGAGATCTCAACCCTCAAACATGTTTGTGAGATCTCAACCCTCCCCCTATACCTCTAACCAATGTAGTAAAGTAAACGGATAACAATAGGCACATTAAAATTCAGTTCAAGAGAAATCCGAGTCTGATGTCAGAAGATGTAACCAAAGAAAATAAACAAAATGACAATAATACATAAATAACAACAGACTACTAGCAGTTAACTGACATGCCAGCTCCAGACTTCAACTAAACTGACTGAAAGATTATGATTTCATCATATGAACATCAGGCACAATCCTTCCCGTTAGGGGTTTAGTATCATACCATCATAACATATATGAGAAGAACATAACCCGTGTCATGCCAACAACTGTTTTTAGAATAAATGTGTTTAGTTCCGATGCAAAGACCGTATCAGTGACTCAATATTAACGCCAAAATATGCAATCTTTAATGACTTGACAACAGTATCGTAATTATATCCCTTCTTAATAAGTCTATTCAAAGGTTTTGTAAGTTTCTGAGGTGAATACTGACACCTTTGTGCTTTATAAAGAATATTACCATAAAAAATTGGATGTGAAATACCTGAACGTATTAGAAGTCTGCATGTTGAGCTATATTTACGAATGATGTCTTTATACCGATGATAAAATTTAGTAAAAGTTTTGACTAGTTTGTGATATCGAAAACCCTGGTGTAATAATTTTTCAGTAATACATACATTTCTCTCGTTAAAATCTAAAACATTGTTACATACACGAGCGAATCGTACAAGTTGAGATATATAAACAACCAAAAATTGAAGAAATAAAATTTCTATTAAAATATGAACAATTATTTGATATATTTGGTATGGTAGAAACATTTTTAAATAATGAAATTAGTACCGAAACATTACAAATTGAAGGTTACAAAATAGAAAGAAAAGATAGAAACGCTATTAATTATGGCGGAGGTGTCATTGCGTACATACGACATAGTGTATGTCATCAGAGAAGAATCGATTTAGAAATAAGTAGTATTGAATCTTTATGGATTGAAATTAAATTTCCAAACACAAACTCTATTTTAATAGGCATTTTTTATCGTCCACCGAGTTCATTTCAATCTTGGATTGATTCAGCTGAAAAAGAAATAGATAAAGCGTCTGCAGAAAATAAAGAAATTATACTCTTAGGAGATTTTAATATAAACTTTTCACATATAAATCATACAGTTGTCGGAAACCAAAAATGGAAGGACTGTATTAATTTGTATGGTTTACAACAAATTGTAAATAAACCGACACGAGTAACAGATAAATGTGCAACTACCACATAGACCATATATATACGACCGATGTAGACCATATTATAGAAGTAAAGGTGCCTAGTTATGCTGTCAGTGATCATTATCCTGTTTGCGTAACAAGAAAACTTAACCCAAAAATATCAAAAATGGAGCATTTGTCCATAGAATATAGATCATTCAAACAATTTGATCAAAATAAATTTATTGAAAATTTAACAAATACTCCTTTTTATCTCATTGAATCGATTGGAGATGTTGATGAAGCAGCTAATTATTGGTATAATTTATTTCTCAGCACCCTAGACAAACATGCTCCTAAGAAAATTAAAAGGGTAAAAAACACCCAACAACCAGAGTGGTGGACTTCTGATATAAATAGCGCTAGACACCAAAGAGATTATTTTCAAAGAATTGGTGATATATATAATTATAAAATTTGGCGTAATAAGGTTACATTTTTAGTAGAACAGGCAAAGAAAAAATATTTCCAAAATGCTATTTCAAATTGTAAAGATAGTAAAACTATTTGGAAGTATGTCAAAAGTCTAAATCCTAAAAAAGCACATAATAATATCACGCATTTAGAATATAAAAATAGTGTAATTCAAAATGATGTTGATATAGCAAATACATTTAATGTGCATTTCACAAATATTGCTGAAGGTATAGTTGATAACAAATTATGTAATAATGATGATGGTGCCAGTTTTGATGCACTCAATAAATTTGTAAAATCAAAGTTACAAACGGGTAGTGAAAAATTCATTATACCAGAAATGAGTATTTTAGATGTAAACATGTATTTAAAAAAACTTGACAAGTCTAAAGCAACTGGTTTAGATGATGTCGGACCAAATATTTTGAGTATGTGCAGCGATGTCATTGCACCAGCCTTGACATATATATTTAATCTAAGCATCAAAAGTGGTAAATTTCCAAGTATTTTTAAAACTGCAAGAGTTTGCCCAATTTTTAAAAGTGGCGATGCCTGTAATCCTGATAATTATAGACCAATAGCAGTTTTACCTTGTCTCTCAAAAATTATAGAACGACATATAGCTAATAGTTTGTATATATTTTTAAATAGTAATGACCTTCTTAATACTACACAGTCAGGTTTCAGACCTAAACATTCGTGTACTACTGCTCTTACTAAATTAGTAGATGAATGGTTAGCAAATATAGATAATGGAGAGATAAACGGAGTTATATTTTTAGATTTAAAGAAAGCTTTTGATCTGGTTAATCACATAATTTTATTGAAAAAACTTGAATACTATAATGTTTCAAATTGTACACTAGACTGGTTTAAGTCATACTTGTTTGAACGAAGCCAACAAGTTAAGGTCAATAACGTCATGTCTAATACTAAATGCATAAAAACTGGGGTACCACAAGGTTCTATCCTGGGCCCTCTGTTATTTATTTTATATATCAATGATTTACCACTTAATATAGAACATTCATTAATAGATTTATATGCAGATGATTCTACATTACATTGTAAAGGTAATAATTTACTTCAGTTAACTTCTAACCTTCAAAATGATATTCATGTAATTGAAAACTGGTGTTCGCAAAATTGTATGAAATTAAATGCCAAAAAGTGTAAATCAATGATTATTGGTTCAAAACAAAGGCTTTGTTCAACTGGAAACAGTTTAGATATCAATATTTCAAATGAACAAATAGAAAATGTAGATTGTGAAAAACTTCTTGGTTTATATATTGACAAAAACCTAAATTGGAATCAGCAGATAGATAAAATGTCATGTACTATATCAAACAGAATCAATTTATTACAAAAGATAAGAAAATATTTACCTATGCATATACGTATTATCTATTTTAATGCTTATATTCTGCCATTATTTGATTATTGTTGCAATATATGGGGAAGCTGTTGTGAAAGTGGAATAAATAAACTTAATAAGTTATTAAAGAAATCTGCTAGGGTTATAGTCGAAGCTGACATAATGACATCATCCAGTTTATTGTTTAATAGTTTACACTGGTTAAATATGGAAAAACGCATTCAATACAAAAAGGCAATACTTGTATTTAAATCATTAAATGGTATGGTTCCTAACTATTTACAAGAAAATTTTAATTTTACTGATAATCAAAATTATAACTTACGTTCAGCTGATGAAAAACTATTAAATCTTCCAAAACCAAAAACAAATTTTTTAAAGAAAACATTTACATATTCAGGTTCTCAAATATGGAACAGTTTACCAAATGAAATAAAAATGAGTAATACACTTGTATCTTTTAAAACAAAATGTTACAAATTTTTCATCAATTGTGCAAATTAATATGCTTTTTGATTATTATTTAAATACAATTGTATATTGTGTATAATATAACTTTATAATACTCTATGTACTTATAAATATGTTATTATTATTTTGAGGACTCTCAGGAAGATTAGTTTTAACTAATGGGATAATCCTCTTGAAATAAAGATTTATTTATTTATTTATTTATTTAAACACCGTAAGATGGTGACAAGGGAACGTCACCATCTAAAAACGGATAATTAACGATAGGAAATGAAAAATCATCCCTTTTATCATAAATTTTAGCTGAATTAGTATTCAGCTTTCCATTAGTGATATAGATATCAAGATCGAGAAAAGGGCAGTGGTCATTGTTAGTATTAGCTTTATTTAAAGTAAGTTCAACAGGATAAATTTCATTAATATACATACTGAAGTCGTCATTATTGAGAGCCAAAATATCATCCAAATATCTAAAAGTATTATTAAATTTGTTTATCAGATGTTGTTAACTAAAATGTCTATATAACACCGGCAGACAAACTAGTTTAACCTCGCAACATTCTGTATTTGCATCTCCAAAGTCAGGAACCTCTTAACTTGAATGGTTATCCCTTTGGGGGGGGGGGGGGGGGGGGGGGGGCTTCTCATATATATTGTTTTTGTTTTTTGTTTTTTTTCATTCCTTTACTGCATGATTGTTATTGTGTTTTGCCGTTACACATTTGTCCCGGCGTTGTCGTGGGCTTATAGTGGTGTCTTCAAACATGTTTAACCCCGTCACATTCGTTATGTGTCTATCCCAAGTCAAGAGCCTGTAGTTCAGTGGTTGTTGTTGGTTCATTTTTTTATATTTGTTTTTCGTAAATCATTTTGTTAGAAAGTTAGACTGTTAGTGTTCTCTCTTGAATTGTTTCAGTTTTTTCATGTCGGGACCTTTGAAAAATAAAAGAAAATTATATCGACAGAATGTGAGTTCTCACAGTCTCAATCATATATCTAGTTTTGTTTTAACAGTTAAAATACAAAATCCAGCAGCCAGTTACTCATGTTACTGTCAGTGAGACTAGGACATTATAGTGTCCCAGGTATCGCGGATAAAAAAGTTTTATTTTATTTTATCTTGTTAACCTTATAGACTGTATCAATTTATCCAAAGGACTTATGATTAGTTTACATAGGGTGGTTCTAAGTTAACGAGCTCTATAAAAAATCACCATTGTGTTGCACAAACAGATACATTTGAATCATTAGAGACTATAGACGGCAAATAAAACGACTCAGTTTAATTGCTTGTTTCACAAAGCCTTATATAAAAAAAATTAGCCATAAATATTCCAGATTATGTAGAACAACAAGGCAGGACAGTGCCACCAAAGTAATTTAATTCTAATTTCACATGTAAATATGTTTTTAATGAGCACCATATTGAATTATTTTATTAGTACTTGCGTGATGGGTCTTAGACCCTTTGCATTTCAACGATGTAGATGTAGATGTAGATATAGAATTATCTAGCTATATCAGAGACATATAATATTATGTGTCTCTGGCTATATATATATATATATATATATGAATTCGATCAGCTTTTGATTATTTATGATATAAATTTATAATACAAAGAAGCATTTTTTTTTGCAAGAGAGCGAAAATTAAACAGAAAACTCAATAATAATAAAATGAATTGAAATGATGAAAGGGTTAAAAAAAATAAGGTGTTTTTTTGTCAAAGATGGATTTTTTTTTATCTATCTGGAAGGTGAGAGTTTTTTTTAAATTTAAAGTTATAAGAGTGATTTTGCTTCTTAGAATATCTAAGAATTTGTGCGCCATGTGCGTTGTTAGGTATAATAAATTAACATATCAGATGCGGATAATAATACATCTGTAGTCCGAGCTGTGATTTAAATTATACAGACTAAAGTGTCTATGGGACTTGGATTAATTGCAAGATGGCGGACGACGAACATGATGCCGACGGGTATTGCGCATTTAACTAAATATTTATTCAAATTCTATGAAAAAATATATACGACAACTATCAAATATTCCATTGTCATTAACCCAACTATATTTTCCCTTTCTGTACAAGTCATACCTGCTGCATTATAAGACATAACATAATGGTAGCCTCTAAAGTAAAATTATTTGTGTCTTACTCTTAGTGTTAAGATTCATCATAACAAATTGACAATTATGGCCGTATTTTCACCTCAAAAACTGCTCTGTGTACAGACTTACCTATGCTGTTTGGAAATTTTTAAGGCCTAGCATCCACTAGAATAAAAGTGTATGATTAGCAATGCAACAACTATCCAAGAAATTTCAAATGAAGGTGATGATTAAAAGCAATAATTTACAGGCAACCTCACAACCTTCAAAAATGAAGCTTATAGCTATATGTCCGCCATTACTCAACATCACACAGGTTCCCATAAAATTTTGACGTCCTACATGTACAGTGGAGTCCCCGGTGTCCGCGCGGTCCGTGATACCACGCTTTTGCTGATATAGTTATATCAACACCGTAACACAAATGAAATTGTTCTTGTTATTGTTTTAGCATTCCGAAGGGAGAAAAAAGAATAAAATAGATAAGTTCCAGATTGAAATAATAACTGCAATCCCGTGATTTACAATATTTGGCCAATGGCCATTAAAAGAAATTCAGCATCAGATAAAATTTGTTATACTTAAGTCAATTTTTTATCAAATTGAAATAATTTTTGCTCTGCATCATTGGCAGTGTGCTTGGTTTGAATTTAGCTACCTTTTGTAGCAGCATATCTTTCCTCTATTCAAAATAAGCTATTTTTGGAAGGCATGCACGAAATCACCGGACATTGGAGGAACTCTCAGAAATGGGTTTCCCCAATTTTGGAAACCCATTACACTAAATCTTGAGGGTGAAACCCTACAAACTGATAAGTTTATGAAATAAAAGTATGTTATGAATGTATTCACACAATATTATCCAATTATTGGTTTTATCAGTTAAATGAAGTGAAGACATAAGTCTTAGGTGCACGGATACACCGGACTGCACCGTAATACTAAATATCTGACGCCACAAAAATCATTGTTGTATGACGTCAATAGTTCGAGGGGTTGACATTTGGCAAAAACTATGGTAGAACCAAAACTCATAGAAAGAGTTCAAATTTGGGTTTTAGTCTCCTTCCGATCTAGAGTTTATTTTTTGTTTCCGACTCTAATGTAATTTTCTTCATACACATTGCTAAGAACGTCAACATGTGGACAGAGTTCATATTTTGGAAGTGAGTCATTTACCATTCTAGAGTTGTGCCCCTTTTTACATTGAAAATTGTGAACCTTGAAAAGATGCATTTGTGTGCTCAGACTCATTCATCAAAAGAGTGCTACTGAATAAGTCAGAAGGAATGGCAGGAATAGATATATATATATATATAAAAGTCAAATAATTTTTGTTTCTAAAGTTTAACGCATCCAAACCATTCCAAACAGTTCTTCATAAATGACATGTAACTGTTATTTATTTTTTCATTACAGTTTTGATGATTTAGATGATGATATAGATGAAGAACCATTAGATGAACCAATAGATGGAGAGGTACGCTTGTAATATTAATTCAGTTTAAATGTGAGAATTAGTTTGCCTGCAGGTGATTTATAGATGTCTGTCATGTCTGTTGCCACCCATATTTATAAAAAATGTTTTTATCCGTATCTTAGACTATTGGTAGATAAGGGATTGCCATTTGTAGTGTGTAATTAATATGGATTCATTAATATTCGTTGGATACTAATTTTCATGGATTTCATGGCTACAGGGGAACCACAAACTTAAATGTTCAACGAAATACAAATATTCTGAAGAAATGTATGCAGACTTTGCCAAAACCATGAATTTAAATATTCATGAATATGCAAGATTTCCTAACTCCATAAAAATTGGTATCCAAGAAAAAAATTGAATCCACAGTATTGTCTAGATGTATGGTGACCTATAGACATTAATCTAGTGATTACACCAAGGTGTACATATTTCAAATTTCAAATTTTCTGATAAAATTGATAAAATTGAAATATAATTTTCTTAGTTTTTTCATCAGAAATATTATGTGCCCTTGTTTATGTTATACTCATTTGTGGTAATTGTTCTCAAGGGAGTTTTGTTCTGTGTTAAAGTTTCCCAATTTAACATTTTAGGTTCTTTGCATACATTTTAAATGGGTTTAGAACCCTTACATGTACATTGGCTTTAATCAACCTGATTTACCTTTGTTGGACATGTACTATATGTATCTGATAAAAACCTATTTAGTATTGCTGGCAGGCAGTCATTTTTTGTTGACAAATCATATTATGAGGGTTTGGATGGGGTTAAATGATTAAAGAATAATGCCCTAAAAAAATGAAGATTAGAGAATAACGGGCAAAAAAATGAAGATTAGAGAAAAAAGGGGTTAATTTTTTGAAGATTAGAGAAAAAAGGGGTGAAAATTAAATGTTTACAGAATAACAGACCCCCGGCCCCCATCCAGACCCTCATATTATTTATGATACTTTTATGTACTTTTATTGTAATTGTTTGTTTTGATTTTACAGGATCAAGATAATATAGAGATTATTCCAGCAACAACCCAATCACTATCTATTGAACGTCATAAAAGAATTACTACACCTTACATGACAAAATATGAAAGGGCCAGAGTACTGGGTACTAGAGCATTGCAAATAGCGTAAGTATTGAAAAAAGGAACAAAAAACTGTTAAGGTCAGAAAATTATTATTGTGTTTTCTGCTCCCTACCTACTGTAACACATTTTAAGGAAAATTTTGGTTAAGAACATTCTTGAAATTTCCCCCCCTTTTAGTTGATGTAAAATATTCTAAAAAAAGAAAAGCAAAATCATACTTACTTCCCCTTAACCCAATACAAATTACCCTCCTGTTTCCCATTATGTTGCATTTTCTTTAATCACAATAATTGACAGTGAATCTTTTTCTATTTTTCTATTGTTCAACAATTACAATAATAAATGGACACATACATTTCTGAATTTACAGTAGTCTGGGAAAAGATTGAATTCAAGTGGTTAAATTATATGTAATTTATTACTTTGGTAAAGGGAGATAATTTCACAATCTCATATTTTACAGAATGTGTGCTCCTGTCATGGTTGAATTGGAAGGAGAAACAGATCCTCTACAGATAGCAATGAAAGAATTAAAGTAGGTTATCAATGGTTATTGAGCATGATAATAAAATAATTAAATTCCTTATTCAAAGAAAACTTATCAAGTAACTATGAAGTAAGACAGTAAGGCTCAACAATCATAGCAATGACGATTCTTTCTATCTTCGTAACTCTTAAAATCCAACAGTGTTTATTGTAAATCATCTCATATAAGACAAATTAAAAGCTGCAATGTACTTGTCAAATTAATGTCAGATATGGTAAGTTAATAAAACAGCATTCTATGAACATAGTCCCCTGTAAGTTTAGTTAAAAATTCACTGTTTTGGAACAAAATGCTAAATTGATCCGTAACTTGTCATGGTGTCTAGTTTAAATAACAGAAAATAAGTCAATATTTTCAAGGGTGAGGGAAAAAAAGGTGGAATATTGATTAATTGAGTGAATTTGATAAGTCCAAGGACCATAACTCTGCACAATATCATCAAACTGACCAAAATTTGGACTTGACCTGTCATTGGAACAAAGACTAGCCTTCAAAATACTGGACTGAGCCTCATTTTTTGGGGTCAGGTCTGATGGTTTTCACAAACTCTGTATATATTTGTTATATATCATGTCTATAAGTCTATGTAACCCAACTGTTCTATTTGTAGAGCCAGGAAAGTACCCATTATAATCAGAAGATATTTACCAGATGGCAGTTATGAAGATTGGGGTGTAGATGAACTTATTATTCTAGAATAGGAGAATTATGTGCAATGTAGCAAGACTAAATATTTGTTAATTTTGTATACTGTTTTTAATATGAAGATTTGACAGTACTTTTTATTTTACATTGTCATTGTGTAAATAAACCCATATCATGAGATACTTGTCTTTATTATAACTCCTGTCGATTGTCAGGGGTTCTCTTTGGATAATCTAGCGCTCAAACAACAAAAACTGGATGCCAAGGATGATTCAAGTGGCTTTATACACCAAAAAATACTTACAATATTTGTAATAGTAGTTCCACCTTAAACTGATCTTATCATGAACTTATGTTAAGTTTTTGCATGACTGATGATGGAAACAAAAATGCTTAAGTTTCATCTTCGGGACTTCATTTAGGTGAGACAATGAAAACTTAAAAAAGCATGAAAATAGACAACGGACAAAAGCAGCTACATAAAATAGCCTATGGAATTGATTTTTAAAATAAAATGGATAATGGTTGGTTTAAATATACTGCCTAGAGACAACAGTATTTTCTGATGTTCAAAATCTATACTCTGGATTCAATATTATTTGTTGGATACTAATTTTCGTTGGAACAGGTGAATCACGAAAACAAATGTTTAACGAATTAGAGTTTTTCTATATGCTTTGTATGCACGGATGGCAAAACCCTGAAATCAAATATTCACGAAAATGCAAGTTTTACTGAATTCACAAAAATTGATAGCCATGAAAATAATTGAATCCACAGTAAATCCATTTTAACTATACAATCATTGTTTACAATCATCATTTTGTTTTTTTTAACTTTTACCAATTAAAATGAAGATAGATATTGTCAAGAAAGGAAAACTTTTACATAAGAAAATGTTGGCGCCAGAAATATCGCCAGCAGCCGTATTTTGTTGCCAGATAAAATAAAAAATCGCAAATTGCGACATTGGCAATGCAAGAAAAAAAGCTATAGCAAAAACAATAAGGTGTAAATGTCTCCAGCTATCAAACGAAAATTAGTGAATCCACAGTATAATAATAAGATGTGATATAATTGCCAATGAGATGACTCTCAACCAGACCCAATGACACAGAATTTAATAACTGTAGGTCACCGTATGGCCTTCAACAATCGGCAAAACAGATACTGCATAATAGCACCAAAATGACAAATGCAAGCTTAAGTCAAATAAGAAGACTAACAGACTGATTTATGTATAAAACCATGATAGAAAAATAAAGATGATAAACAGCAACATACGACAACCACTGACTTACAGGCTCCTGATACAGACTCATACAGATAGAGGTGGGTTAAACTAGTTTTGCTGGTACCAAACCCTACTCTTAACCTATACATGCATCATCCCACATGCTACTCCAATGAACCCCACTATTTTCAGTATACTGTGAAATTTGGGTAAAAAAACTAATTTGGCATTAAAAATAAAAGGATCATATTATAGGGAACATGTGTACTAATTTTCAAGTTGATTGGACTTCAACTTCATCAAAAACTACCTTAGCAAATAACTTAACTTGAAGTGGAACAGAAGGACTATTGGACGCACAGGCCGAAAAACATAATGCCCCTAGGTTGGGCATAAAAAGAAGATGAAGATTATGGTAACTTTTGCACTAATTTCTCAAGTGTGAAATCTATAAAAACAAAAAAACCTCAACACAAATATAGAAAGATATTTCTTTATTTCACTATTAGTGATTCATCACACATATAACATTTAACAATAAATGTCATGATTATAAACAACTATCCTTTTAATTTTGTATTCATTGATTTTTTTCTGCTCAATTTTTCTAAGATCTGAATATCTGGAATTCATTGCTACATATTTTCAATACATAAATTTCATACATTTAAATAAAACATTTTTCAAAAAAACATAGTTATGCAGACACAAAATGATTTTTTTGTAAACTTTGGAAGTCCTTTCTCTGAGGAGTACTTACAAAAAAAATAATACATATAGCCGAAATTTTTATATAAGTAGGAATCTCCTATTGTGACAATGACATTCAGAATAATAAATAATACAACATAATAATTTTGAATATAGTTCTACATGTATTGGTTTAAATCCTTTGAGACGATATTGTATTAATTCGCCTTTCCAGAATCTAAAGAATCATGGGTAATTTCATTGTTCGTACCCAAAAATGAATATAACATCATGTCATTGGTTGAATGTCCATTGTTTATGACATTTTTAAACCAATCAGAACGTTTTGGTGTACTTTTTTTTAAATATTACCCAGGATGCATTAGATTCTGAAACGGCGAATTCTAATACTGGTACTGTTTGATTAAAAAGCAACCTGACTGCTTTTATAATCCCAGTAAATAGGATATCTCAAGTCCAATGAAGCTTGTATTGACCACTATAATAAACTCATCATAGATACCAGGACTAAATTTTGTATATACGCCAGACGCACATTTCGTCTACAAAAGACTCATCAGTGACGCTCGAATCCAAAAAAGTTTAAAAGGCCAAATAAAGTACGAAGTTGAAGAGCATTGAGGACCAAATTTCCTAAAAGTTTTGCCAAATACAGCTAAGGTAATCTAAGAAATTCATAAATATGGGAAGGATTTTTAAAAACTCTAAAATTCATAATTTCATAGATACCATTAGTTAATGCTACATTTTTTCATCCTTGCGTAAATCAACATTTACAAAACTCATTCATATAATGAAATAAACATTATAAAGTTGTGACCACAAACAAATTACACATAGCTCCATTCACAGTTATCACCCGATGATAGGAATACATAATCATGTCATAATCTCTAATTTCTCATATATGGAACATTATATACTTGAAAATCATTTAAAATTTACAAACCTTCAGAACACCATTCTTAAAAAAATTTGCTAAATTTGAAATAAATGCATCAATGCATACTTGAGTATGTGTTGAAGATGTGAAAAATTAGAGCTATTTTCCAAATGCATGTAGGTTAAATGTTTGGTTGGCTTGCTTTCTTTATTTGTTTAAATGTTTGCTCAAGCATCCAATTACATTAGACAAGCTGAAGCCTCACACATGACTGCAATTGTAAACTTCAAATTTTGAGTAAAAATTTGCCAACTATCTGACGTTACATTCCACTATTTAGAAACACGAAAGAAAGCAACTTAAATTTAAAGATAGTCCAGTCTAAACAATAAACTTTTGAACCAAGAGGCCCGTTGTTGAAATTTGTGTTATATTCTAATGGCCTGTGGAGATGAGTTTTACAGCCTAGGTCAGTAGGCCTGTGGTTGTGTATGAAGACTGAGATACAGATCAACAAATATTTAAAATCTAAATACCTGATAAAGAAAATATTGGGTATATGATACAACAAACCAACAACATAATAACATTCAGATAAGAAAAACTGAAATTAGAGGTCACCGTACAGACTTAAACATATGACCAATCTCTATACCATATAGTTCTGATCTTAGCAACAACAAAAACTAAAACTTTTAATAATGACTAAGTTTGTTTTTTATTTTGATGATATACATTCAAATTACACTCAATTTAACAAGTATTCACATCAACAAAAGGGAAGTAACTCACTGATACAAAGGGGAAGTAATTCACTGCCATGAGTTATCTATAATGGTGAATCATGAAAATTTCTGTTCAATATGATCAGAGTGTTTTTTAGAAGGCTTGTATATTATACTCATTATTTTGCAAAATCAGTATTGTTTTTATTTTAAAAAAAAAGCAAATCAGCTTTCAATTTGCTTTATCTTCATATGGGCAAAATTGAAAAGGAATACTGTGTTTGTTTTTACTCTTTGTTCTTGGAATTCTGTCTCAAATGCATTTAACTCTTATCTTTTTTAATTTTTTAATTTATTAAATTATTAATGTTGAAAATTTACACAAATATTAACAAGACAGCGACCCAGTAACACATATTAACCAACAATTTATATCTAAATTTACTCATCCATTCATCAGAGATGATCTAGTAAAAGATGACATGACTATGAGAGAATTTGAATAATCGCTATTTTACGAAATGTTCCTTTGATCTTGCTGACTGATAATTTCCTTTCTCAACGGAGTCGAGTGATATGAAAATTATCGCTAGAAACTAAGGAGGCACGTGCTTGTTGTCAATGAAATGAACAACGTCATCATAAGTAAAAAAGCGATAAACAGATTATCATTGGTCATCTCAACTCAATTGCTTTTCTCACTTTTGCCTTATTGGCACAAGCGAGAAAATCTATCTCATTCAGATAACCAACGATAATCTATAAATATATATCACTACTTATGTGGCATCAAATATTGAGGAAATCCTCTGTGTCAAAATTAAATATATGCATAATGTAGAGGAAATGGTTTACAGTGCAAGCTAAATAATGAAATAATATGTTTCATATGACACAAAACAAATGTTAAAACATAAATACCAACAAATATTACTTTATACATATATATTGAAATTCAAAACTCGCTTTCCTTTCATACAAAAAATGGTACACAAAGTTAAAAATGACCATATAAACTTTATATCTACAGTAAAGGATAAACATCTTAAAAATGTTCCTAATCAGTAACCTGTTGTTTAATTTTTTTTATCATATACACATGGTTGTCATAGGCAAAGGGCATATTTACCTGTGTGAATTGAAAAATTCAAGTGAATCAATATGATTTATTTATTGATAGGTTGGTGTTTAATGCCCCTTTCCGCACTAGGGTTATTTCATGGCAGCCATTTTTTATTGGTGGAGGACCTAGAGTGCCCATAGAGAACATGAGGTATGTTGAGCATGCTAATAATATGACACCTTTGTCAGAGCTTTCTTTGTTATTAACCTTGTTGTATGCTTAATACTTTTTGTGTTTGTTTTAAAAACTCATATTCTTGAGTTGACAGACAGGATTATCTCTTTCAAAACCTCTACCAAAATCATTCAGATCAGAAAATAGATAAGAGGTTTAAAATGGATTTATGAAAGATAAATTATGTGAAAGCTTCATTATAATCTAATAACTGGTATTGTAGGGAATTATTGGTACCAAATGTTTCACTTACTTTGACAACAAAAGCCATGTCTTGCCAAAAATATCAAATTGGAGGTGCACAATGTTTCATTGAAATACAGTCCATTATTTAAGAAATCTTTATTCTATATTATCAAACAGATATTTCATTTTTTTCCCCTCAAAAACCATTAGAATAAAAAGTCCCTGATTAATATTATATCAAATTGTTAAATACGGTAATTTTTCAACTAGATGTTAATTTATGCATAAATTCTTAAAATGAAATGAACAAACATCCATACTTAATGTGATACTAAAAGATATACAAAATGTTTACATATATACAAACAATGTAAAACTATGTACAATTAGAATGTGAAAGCCCGCTGATAAAACATCCCTGGGGTATCAATATGGCACAGTGTACAGAAATGTCACTGGAATGGGTTTGTCTCAAAACCTTTTTTACTGAAAAACAAAAATTGTAGGGGTGTTCTCAGAACTGATAAAACAAAGTTTTTCAAAATGCTATATCTTATAGTGAAAGTTTTTTTCATAGATCAAATAAAAAATGTACACAAAATTGTGAATAATGTGTCCTATCATACCTATCATGTTACAATATCAAAATATTTCATTATTTTCATGTCAAAATTTTAAATGCCTATTTTCCTGATTCTATTTTTTTGTTATCTCAAAGCAGATCTTCAAATCTTAATAAGGTAAGAAGGGTTTTATGTACAATGTTAACACAAACTGTTAACAGGACATTCTTTTAACTTTCAAATTACACCCTAGAAATTAGCATACAGTTTGTTTGGCTAAAATGCATTGATTAATTTCCCTCTAAAGCTTTCCCTTATTTATGATACGAAAAATTATTCAAGCAGTACAGTGCTAATATTTTTTAAAGGGTAAAATATAATTACCAATGCATTCAATAGATTGAATTTGCTGCATTTAATTTTTTTCTCAGGAAAACATTAAACAATCATAAACAAATGAGTTAAAAAGATTTTTTTTTGGTTTAGACATATGATAGTACTTTTTCTCTTAATTTTAAATTCATCTATAGTTTTGGGATATGTAATATATCATTATGGGCATAAATTAGCAAATTATGAGAAAACAGCAGTCATCTTTCTTTACAATCAACTGTTCAAGGAATTTTGGATTTGAATAAGCATATTACGTGAGGGTTTAATTACCAATATATTTACTTTTTCAACATACAGTAAAATAAAAATTGTTAAAAAAATGGAAGGTACATGTACAGCTGAATAAAGAAAAGGAAACTAATTTCAAGTTTTGAAACTAAAGGTTAGAGCATGGATCTTAAAGGCAAATTGTGAAAATAATATGGTGTAAAAAATTAGTGTATATGAAAATTGCTGCAAGAAACTGATAAATAGTGCTCTGCTGTTATTTCTTTAACAACAGGAAATACTATGAAACAACAAAACCAGTTTCATTCAGTTGGTGATAAGATTAAAATTCAGTTTTTTTATTGAACGTTTCAATAAGAGATCCATTATTTCATTTTCTAAGAGCTTCAGGTCCCTACTTTATTGAATAAGGTACAAAAAGTCTTAAGAACAAAAATGAGGCCAGTCAAATGCGAAGAGTAGCTTCGATCGACAAGCACCATTCATTTTAAGATTGCCGAAAAGGGATGTTTACATTAGTACGTTATGCCATATAAATAAACATATTTATATTATCCTCGTCTCTCTTCATATATTTATGTTCTATCAACCATTCAATTTGTTCTTTAATCAGTTTTTTAGAGGGTAGAAACATATTTCGTAATATTTCTACAAGTTCAGTTTGTAAAGCTGCGTTGGTTATTCGCTTTCTCATCTTCATAATCTTTACAATTGCTTCCTGCAAAATATAAACCAAATAATAGTTATAGCTTTTAATGCAAAATCAATGCAAAGACACTTTCAAACTATAAATTCACAGATTTTAATGTCCTAATTAAATTCCAACAACTGGAAAGTAAAAAACTAAAGACTTTAAAACTTCTAGAAAAGAAAAAACAAGGTGGAGAGTTTGAAGTTCACAAACATGTTAAACACCAGCACTTACTGTACCTGTCCCAAGCCTGTATTTCAGTGGTTGTTGTTTGATGCAGTATATCATGTTTGGTTTTTTGTTTATTGATTGATTGTTGGTTGCTTTACGCCGCATTAGCAATTTAGCACAAAAAGGCTATATCGCGGTGAGAGCTAATTCAAATATTTTTACAATTTATTTTTTTATTTTTATTGTTTTATTCATAAATTAGGCTGTTATTTTTCCTCGTTTTTACTGTTTAACATTTATTATGTCAGGGTCTTTTATAGCTTGCAATATGTGTTTTGCTCATTGTTGAGGCTGTACAGTGACCTATAGTTTTTAATTGCTATGTCATTTGGTCTCTGGTGGTCCAATATTGGAGGGAATTTCGAAAGAAGAAGAAAAAGAAGAAGAAAAAGAAGAAGAAGAAGGTGGTGAGTTGTTTCATTGACAATCATACCACTTTTAAGAATTAAAGGCTGACACATTAATATGCCCATGGTTGTTTAAAGGATTAATGGTATATTTGTGTTAGTCTGTAGTATTCTATTCAATGGTTTCTTTCTTGCAACACCTTACTGTGGTTTCGGAAAAAAACTTAAATATTTAAGTGAATGATCTAATGAAATAGTTTTTTTAAATGGTGAAAAATATCTTTGATGCCATAACTTGCCTTAGATAAATAGTGCCAATCACTTACCTAAGGTCAAAAGTGCTAAACACTCGCCAAAGTTCAATAATGAGAATAACTTGCCAAAGGTAAATAAAGCAAATCACTTGTATAATGTCAGCAATGTCAGTTACTTTCCAAGAGTCAACAGTGTCAAATTAAAACTGTGACCTATTGCTCACTAATGATATCCTACCATAAGTATTTGAAACTAGGTTATAACAAAGAGAAAATGTTTTACCTGAACACGTAATATCCTAAGCTGCATGATGCCTTCATTGTCCTCCTCTTGACTCTTCTCTGTAGATAACTGTAAACGTCCTACTAAGTTTATTTTACCTCTTTTCTGTACCTTTCCATTTTTACTGTAATAAAATATCAATATCTTTTGAAGAGGGTGGTAAAGGGTTATTTTCATGCAACATGTTTTGCCATTTTTATTTAACGTGCAGCCGTGAAAAATGTCGGTTATTGACTGTGTTTTGTGAAATTGGTAAAAAGATTAACATGCAGGAAATTTTTAATTATTCCTTCATCGTGAAATGGCAATTATATTTCGTGTTCTTCCATGCAGATACCCCCCTTTATGCCCCTCTTTGAAGTAACAGTTGTACAAGATATAATACATGAATCATGTCTTTGTGCACTTACTTCTGGTATTATTTTTATTTTTATTTTTAGATATACATGTTGCCTATGGGAAACAAAAAATATTCCAAAGGTGGAGTTATTGCACTTTTTGGTGTTTTCTCAGAGTTTGAACAAGATTCCATGATGAAATCTTCCTGTTTTTTTATCTTGTAGAAGAATATTCAGGACCAACTTAGCTTTATACATACAAAATGATAGTAAAATTAAAATAACATCTGTCTGTTTAACAGGCATGCATCTCCTACATGGAAATTTGCACATGCACAATTGTCCATTTGTAATTTTTAAAGTTTCTACAACTTTTGCATTCCATTTTGTTAAACTAATAGCAAATTTTTCTTGGTCATTTAAAAAATTACAAAAACTTTGGATAAATAATTTCCCATTTTCCTTCTGACAACATATATGGTCTTTCAACGTGCATACATGTAAAATACACTTACATAAGTGAGAATTCCTGGTTTACCCAGAACTGTGTACTATCAGTGAATTCTTTCAATGATTTAGTCTCAGGTGAACACAATAATAGCTGCCTTTTAATCTTAGGAAATGCTACTAGTGACTGCAAAAGAAATTTTATATAATTAGTATGAAATTAAATTGTTTCTAGAAATACAATGATGATAATTCGCCTTTTCAGAATCTTAAGGACTATGGGTAATCTCATTGTTCGTACACCAAAATGAAAATAACTTTACGTCATTGGCTCAAATTTCATTGTTTTGAACGTTTTTAGTCAATCACAACCTTTTGGTTTACGCTTTTGAAAATATTACCCAGAATGCATTAGATTCTGAAACGGCGAATTGATGGCTGTTAAGGATGTTTGCTCCTCTACTTTTTGAATTTTTGCCAGATTTTCGGATTCCTCTGGTTTTATCCATGTATTAACATTTAAAAAAATGTGCCCACTAACCTCTACTTTTCTTTTCATATTTTTATTACATATTTTTTTAAAAGCCATATTTCAAAATCTTATGAAATCCTTGTTATTTTTTCATAGTTTTTTTAAACAAAAAAGGTGCCAATGTTAAGTGAAAGAAAAATCTAGAGAATTGTTTCCCGCCAAATTTTCAACGGCTTATATCCCAAAAACAACCACACGGACCCTCCATTTTTTTCTGCTTTTTTTGTTTCTTTATTTTTATACTTTCAATTTATAACGGTCTTTTAAAACGCTTGTTATTTTTAAACAGAGTAGCGAACATCCTTAAATCCAGTAGTAAATTTCAATGCATATTCAGGGGGAGAACATTTTAATGAATATAAATATGAATCCTGCATTGTAATAGACAAGCACACTACCACAGACACTGATGGATTTAAATTAGAAAAAAATAAAGATACTTGTTAATGAGGAAGCAAACCAAAAATATAAAAATAAATGGGAATTTTGTGTAACGATTAAAAAAAAGATTGACATGGGTTATATATATGCCCCTGTCACTGAGTGTTGTGGCCAAAAAAATATGTTTAGAAGTCAACATACAATCTTAAATGATTCGAAAAAAAATTCCTAAACCATGTTTCAAGCTGTATAAAAAAATCCTTTTCAAATAAATAAGAAACTCTTACAACTTTTTTTAACATTTATACACTTCACAATGAATTCAACATATATGATGCAGTAAGGGACAACATCAAAAGTTCAATGCACGATAAAAAAACATAATTCATATAGTTTTTTCATTGACCCCCTACCCCAATCTTAACTTAATTTGGGAAAAATTGATTGACCAATAAGGATATACATAAAATCGATGTCAATTAAACAAAACTTGCAGCAATTTTGACCCCCCAAACTATCTGAATTAAGTTTTGTTATCCTTCATTGATTTTTTGGTTTCATCCCTAAAGTTAAAAATTAAACTCACCATTAGTGTTCTTCTCAACTCTGTATCTGGTAGTTCTGTTGCTAAACGTAAACTTTCATAACTTATTTTATCTTTAGGTCTCTGATTCCAGGCAAATAATACTCCCATTTGAAATGTTGTCACTTCTAAGTCAAACTTGCCTGTGTCATTACCAAAAGTTATCTGAAAAGAAACATTGAAATCTTATAAAGGTGATAATACAATTTTATAATTATATTTACTGGCAATAATCACATGTTTTATGACAAATTTTTGAATTTGCTGGTGATGCATCCATGAATTTGGATTGTGATTGAATATTTGATATAGCATAGATTTGTGACAAAAAATGAATGTGTCAAAGAACTGAAAAACTTGAAACTGAACATTTACCTATAATGGTCCAAAATCTAAGTACATGGTTAGAATCAGCATATCAAAGAACCCTAAGAATTCAATTTGTGATGAAATCAAACCAAAGTTGAATTTTTGAATCCTTTGGACCTCAAATTGGACCAATTTGATAAAGAGCCCAAAATAAATACATGGTTAAATTCTTTGGGTCAGGTGAGCTAAAAAAAAGATGTGGTATGATTGACATTGAAACAACTATCTTACAGAATCCAAATGATGTAGATTCTTTATTGGTATTAATATTGATTTTGTTATCAGTAAATTAAAAGCAAACTGAATATTATTGTTATTTAAGGAATGACTGTAATATTTTTTCTGTCTATGAAGAAATAACATAAAAAATTTGGTGAACACTGAATAACGTGCGTAGCGGGTTATTTAACAGTGTGCACCACATTTTTTATGTTATTTCGAATAGATAGAAAAAATATTACAGTCATTTCTTATAATTTAATTCTAAATTCCATTTTAAACCGTAGAAAACCATGAAAAAACGTTGATGACGTCACGGTCACATGACTAAATTATGTCTATGGGATGATAACAAAATAACGTCAGCCAATCAGAAGACTCGTTACATTCTAAATTTAATTATATACATATATAAATTCATGGATCTACAATCTGTCGATACCTGTATCTTGACTGTTTATGACGTCTTTACACTTAATCCATTGGATGTTGGATGTGTACTGATTGATAATTTAGTCTTAGATGTATGATTTTTTTTATAAGTTGTTTGTGGCTTTGAATTAGATGTTAGTAACTGCCAGTACTCTCAGATTTGTACGTAGTGTCTTTTTGTTGTTGGGATATACAAGTAGGCGGCCACATCCACTGTGTGTAGTATTTTATCTGATGAGTTAAGCCTTTTTCAACTGATTTTTATACTTCATTCTTATGTTGTTATGTTACACCACTGTCCAAGGTTAGGGGGAGGATTGGGATCCTGCTAACATGTTTAACGCCGCCACATTCTGTATGCATGTGCCTGTCCCAAGTCAGGAGTCTCTAATTCAGTAGTTGTCATTTGTTGATGTGTTACAGTTTTGTTTTTCGTTCATTTCTTGCACATATATTAGGCTGTTAGTTTTCTCGTTTGAATTGTTTTACATTTGTCATTTCGGGCCTTTTGTAGCTGACTATGTGACTATGCAGTATGGGCTTTGCTCATTGTTGAAGGCCGTGTGGTGACCTATAGTTGTTTAATTCTGTGTTATTTGGTCTCTTGTGGAAATTTGTCTCATTGGCAATCATACCACATCTTCTTTTTTATAGATGTAGATGTAGGCAACTATAGATGACAGTACAGCCTTCAACGATGAGCAAATTCAATAAGGTAATGTACTCAGATATGAGCTGAAAACTTACAATTCCATTAGACATCAGATGATGCCACTGTAGTTTACGACCACTGTGTTTCTGTCGGTAAAACTCCTCCACTTGTGGGATATAGTCTTCTAATTCCATTGGCAGTGTTACAGCTATTCTATCACTAGACCTGGCCCATGCTCCAGCATTAAGGATTTTTATATTTATAGAATCTAGAAAGAAATTAAATTTTTTTTCAATATGATAACAATATTTTACTTCCAAATTGTATCTTTTATATAACTTATTTGATTTTTTTTATTGCTATTTTTTTTTTTAAACACCTTGACTTCTAATGTGTATAAAGTAGAAAATATATATCTTTTTCTACTTGTTCTTACTTCATATTGATGAAAGCAATTGATAACATCTTGACAACGTTTGAGGAGTGAAATTACAGGATTTATTTCACATGTGAATTATAACATCTCATTCTATCCTTGGGTCTCAGACATTTGTTGACAATTTACTTATATTGTGTATTGACTACAGTCAACCCATTATAAGTGAAAGGGGAAGGAACTTAACATAACCATTCCACTGATCTGAGATTTCGTATCAATCAGAATTAAATATAAATTGAGCAAATGTGAATTTAACTTGAACCTGATAAATTTCCTGAACTTATCAGAATTTTCAACAAAACAAACAGCCTAAAATTAATTTTTACTGTACAACATTATAACTGTGCAAAAATTGCACATATATAAATAAAAACATAAAATCAAATGAACATGCACTATACTGACCTGCAATTCCTTCATTGTTGTTCCGGTGAGCATCTTTAAATTCTTGATTGAGATCGTCACTGACTTTAATATCTTGGAACATTCTAGCTAATTTATTTACATAGTCTGCAGGCATACCTACTTCCTATAAGTATAAAAATACATATATTGTATCTAAATAAATTCAAACAAAAAAGCCAGTTTTTAAATATCTTGTATTATTTACAATTGAAGTCAGATGCTATTAAATGATTGTCCTCAGGACTGTTCCAGGTTTAAATATATGAGCCAGGTGAGCTAACAATTGATTAATATAATCAAAAGGCATTTGTATTCAACTTTTCTACATTTTTTTAAAACTTGAGTGCACATGGTTCGGCTAAAAGGAAGTGCAGACAGACCTTTTTCATTCTTCATTCTTCCAAGAATTTGGGATTTACACTTATCAGGATTCTGGAATAAATGATTAATTTTTCAGAACTCAGGAAAGAATGCCTTATTTTTGTTATTTGGGATTCAGCATTTTTTATCAGGAATTTAGGACAACACCCACTCCTATCCCCTCTGGTAAGGTAATGATCCACTCAAGCTGTATTGTCACTTACCCTTAACCACTCCACCATATTTTCTTCTTTCTCATTATCTGCTGATGTGTCTAATATCAATCGCCGTGTTAGATGTGCCTTGTGATACCTCATAAAAACATCTTTATTCTGTACATACTTTAACACAAGTAACTGAAATTTAAATTATTAAATGTGAAATACTAAATTGATATTTTTGATAAAGTAACTTGAATTAATTAAAGATTCAACCAGATGCTCCGCAGGGCGCAGCTATATACGACCGCAGAGGTTGAACCCTGAACAGTTGGGGCAAGTATGGACACAACATTTAAGCTGGATTCAGCTCTAAATTTGGATTGTGATTAAATAGTTGACACAGCATAGGTTTCTGACACAGAATGAATGTGGTCTAATGAACTTAAAATATTTTTTTTGCCTTTGAGCAATTCACTATGCTGTTGAATATTAATCCTCTCAAAAAAATGTTTGAAGAAATTTTCTTTTTATTTATGAAATCTGAAATGAGAAAAATTTAACCCCCCCCCCCCCATTTTTTTTCACATCCCCGTTTCCCTTTTTCCAAAACTGATCTCAATTCAAATTCCTAATGGAGTTTGCAACAATAACTACTCATTTAAATACATCATAAAATATTAAAATGTAAAATAAAGTGCTTGTTATCACTGAATGGTAAAGATTGTTTTAATTTATCAGTTGGTAGTAAAAGTGAATATACATTGTATATTGTATAAAACAATGATTTAAGTTGATTCAAATACTATTCTGGACAAAGAAAGATAACTCCAATCAATTGAAAATTTCTTGCTATTGCACAATATTGTGCAATTAGATATTTCTTGCTATTGCGCAATACTGTGCAATTGAAAATATTTGCTATTGCACAATACTGTGCAATTGAAGATTTCTTGCTATTGCGCAATACTGTGCAATTGAAAATTGCTTGCTATTGCACAATACTGTGCAATTGAAGATTTCTTGCTATTGCTGAATACTGTGCAATTGAAAATTTCTTGCTATTGCACAATACTTAATATAATAATTTTGGATCCTGATTTGAACCAACTTGAAAACTGGGCCCATAATCAAAAATCTAACTATATGTTTAGATTCAGCATATCAAAAAAGCCCAAGAATTCAATTTTTGTTAAAATCAAACTAAGTTTAATTTTGGACCCTTTGGACTTTAATGTAGACCAATTTGAAAACGGGACTAAAAATTAAGAATCTACATACACAGTTAGATTTGGCATATCAAAGAACCCCAATTATTCAATTTTTGATGAAATCAAACAAAGTTTAATTTTGGACCCCGATTTGGACCAACTTGAAAACTTGGCCAATAATAAAAAATCTAAGTACATTTTTAGATTCAGCATATCAAAGAACCCCAAGGATTCAATTTTTGTTAAAAATCAAACTAAGTTTAATTTTGGACCCTTTGGACCTTAATGTAGACCAATTTGAAAACGGGACCAAAAATTAAGAATCTACATACACAGTTAGATTCGGCATATCAAAAAACCCCAATTATTCAATTTTTGATGAAATCAAACAAAGTTCAACTAGGACCCTTTGGGCCCCTTATTCCTAAACTGTTGGGACCAAACCTCCCAAAATCAAACCCAACCTTCCTTTTGTGTTCATAAACCTTGTGTTTAAATTTCATAGATTTCTATTTACTTATACTAAAGTTATGGTGCGAAAACCAAGAATAATGCTTTTATGGGCCCCTTTTTGGCCCCTAATTCCTAAACTGTTGGGACCAAAACTCTCAAAATCAATCCCAACCTTCCTTTTGTGTTCATAAACCTTGTGTTTAAATTTCATTGATTTCTATTTACTTATACTAAATTTATTGTACGAAAACCAAGAATAATGCTTATTTGGGCCCTTTTTTAGCCCCTAATTCCTAAACTGATGGAACCAAAACTCCCAAAATCAATCCCAACCTTCCTTTTGTGGTCATAAACCTTGTGTCAAAATTTCATAGATTTCAATTTACTTAAACTAAAGTTATAATGCGAAAACCAAGAAAATGCTTATTTGGGCCCTTTTTGGCCCCTAATTCCTAAAATGTTGGGACCAAAACTCCCAAAATCAATCCCAACCTTCCTTTTGTGGTCATAAACCTTGTGTTAAAATTTCATAGATTTCTATTCACTTTTACTAAAGTTAGATTGCGAAAACTAAAAGTATTCGGACGATGACGACGCAAGACGCCGCCAACGTGATAGCAATATACGACGAAAAATTAAAATTTTTGCGGTCGTATAAAAAGTTAATGACTTTTTAATATTTAGATATTATATCATTTCAGTTGAAATATATGAAAAAAAAATAATGAACAAGTGTACACACACAGACTATTTCGACCAAGAATTTTTATAGAATATTGAAGGTACAAGTAGACCTATAAAAGTAAAAGGCAAAAAGTGCATTGTAGGCAAAGTTTAAAATTATAACTTGTTTAGAGGACCAACACAGAGGAGGTTAAGATTACGCAGAGGGCTATTCAGCTGCTCGTAACATTCTATGAACAATAATGTGTCCGTAGTTCACAGATGCCCCATCCGTACTATCATTTTCTCTGTTCAGTGGACCGTAAAAATGGGGTAAAATCTCTTATTTGGCATAAAAAGTAGAAAGATCATATCATAGGGAACATGTGTACTAAGTTTCAAGTTGATTGGACTTCAACTTCATCAAAAACAACCTTGACCAAAAACTTAACCCTGAAAACTTTAACAGAAAGCAGGAGACAAACAAACGGACAGACGCATGAACAGATGGACAAACTACAAACAGACGGCAAAAAGACAGACAAAAGAATAGACGCCCACACCAGAAAACATAATGCCCATAAATGGGGCATAAAAATAGGTTAAACTTAGACATAATTTACTAACCACATCTTTTAATTTAGTTTCCACTTCCTCTGACGTGAGTTTCTTACTTAATGGTGTTTTACGTAACAACATATCACAGTAATTAGCTAAAAGTTCAGGACACTTTGACTCAGGCTGTGTTTTGGCACCAATACTGAAATACAATATCAAAATATTATTAAAACTCTGAAGCATGCCATATAGGTTGGGCTTTTGTCCAACACTGGAAAACATATGCTTACCTAAAGTTGTGTATTTTCAACTAACTTTGTTTTGAAGTCTTGGACATTTAATACACATTAAATTTCATACTAAATATACATCATGTAATTGGAATTTTGTCATAGCATACACAAATCAATAAATTCCACAACTTATCTTATTCATATTCTGACATTTTTTCAAACTGTGATTAAGCCAATAAGAATTCTAAATAAATGTAGTTAGTTTTCATTAGAATTAAGTTCAAAATCAATATTAAATCATTCAAAACCATATTGAGATTTAGTTCAGCGAAAGAAAAGAAATTCAGATATTATAAACTCCCAAACTATTTAAAAATATTATAGCCCTGTCATTGTGAGGCATGTTACAGACTGACAATCTTTATGCCAGAGAAATCTAGTCCTCTTCATGGCCTAAACTAAGATTTATATCAAAATTTCAATATATGATCTGTGTGCTAGACTGAATAACAAAGCACCATAACACAAGTTTTATTTTCATATCCGATATTTGATGTTTTTGCTTTTTCCTAACACAATTTCAGCTTTAAAGTAATATGGCTGGCTATTTATTCAATTTTCTGACTCACCCTTTATTTTTCATAGGAATTTCTAGACGGAATACTGATGTGTCATTCACAACTGACTTGTAAGCCTGAAAAAAAATTGATATAGACGATTAACAAACATCTGAAAGTCTGAAAGTAAAGTCTTATAAATACAAATTACATTAGTTATAAGGTGTTTAAAAAATTATTATAAAAGAAGAAATACTTAAAATTTAAAGTTTGTCAGGGGTTCAATTAACATTTTTCACTGAAAAGTCCTGGACCTTTACAACAGTTTAGGATGAAAGGTCCAAACAATGACCTTTGATTGGATCAATTTTAAGATTTTTTTTGTCCTTCTCACTAAAGCAATTTGCCTATCAGAGTGGGTTGGTTTTTTTATATTATATTTACAGGTCATGGTTTCAAATTGGAGCCAAGGGCAATCTCTCTGCTATTGGGACTGTAATTTTCAGATTGAAATAAATTTGAAATTTGAAATTTTTAATATGTATCTACATGTATTGCTAGATTCAAGTTATGTACTTTTTTCTACTCCAGGAATAGATTACCTCAGCTGTATTTGAAAAAAAAAGCTTTCAGAATGTTGGATCCTAAATGCTTTTTAATTTGTGCTTTATTTGGCCATTTTCCTTTTTTTTTTTCAAGTGACACTGCCGAGTCTTTTAATGACAAAACACCCATCTGACGTACAATTTTTTTTATCCTGGTATTTATGATGAGTTTATGTACGTTATCAGGATTTTAATACATATAATATTACTTCCATATATATACATGTAAGCATCATTCATAATGTCATTAGTCACATAGTGTGCTAGTGACCTAATAAGATATATATGGGGTCAGTAAATTCCATATGGGGTAAGAATAAAGCTTGTATACCTATATGAATTTACTGACCACATATATGATGCCCTTTATGGGTTCTTGATTAGATTAATAAAATTCTTATCTTATCTTATCTTATATATCGTATTAGGTCACTATGGCCTATCACTCAGGCCTATTAAAGTGATCAAGTCTTCAATACCGTTAGTATTAAGAACCTACACATTGATCAATACAAAAACAAATGCCAACAATAACAACTTGTAATCTTTAAATGTGTTTAATGAATTTATTTCAATCGTTCATCATCAATTTCTTTGTCTGTTGAAACTTAGATTTTTCATCAACACCATGTTGTTTATATAAAGGGACGTAACACCACTACTTACATTGTATTGAAATAAGCTCCTGCCTACTAACCTAATATGGAATATACAAGGTCTCCACGCAGTGGCTTTTAACCAATCATATTCCTAGAAATGTATAGGAGGTACGATATATAACCAAACTTACTTTATCTCTAGAGGTTAGGAATCGTGGATCATCCATAAAAGCGTCTTTGACTAGAGTACTAAATCTGTTAAATAGTTCTAATAACTGTTCTACATATTTCTCTGAATCCTGAAAAAGAGGCAAGATAGGTGTCATAAAAATACTAAACAAGCAGGGCCAGGAACAAACTTTTCATAGATTGATTAATGGATTGTTGCATGCTTGCTTTAACATCTAGTAGCAAAGTATTACAGATTCAGTAAAAGCATGCAAAAAATATCAAGAGTGCACACACTGAAATGTCTCGCCTTCTTTACTAATCATTGATAGTATGTTGATAGTCCTAAATATAAAGCTTTATTACAACTGTCACATAAACTTAACATTAACCAAGAAAACTAAACATTGACCAATCAACCATGAAAATGAGGTCAAGGTCAGATGAACCATGCCATGCAGTACAGCTAACAATTCTTCCATACAACAAATATAGTTGACCTATTGCTTATAGTTAAAGAAAAACAGACCAAAACACAAAATGCTTAACACTGAGCAATTAACTGAAAATGAGGTCAAGGTCAAACAAACAAAAATTGGTTGCTTATTTAGGGAATCACTGAAGCATGACTGGAGCGGGCCTCTTCTTAGGTCAGTCAGTGGGCCCCCACTTATGAAAATTTCTGCATCCGCCACTGAGACATGTACACCTTACAGTCCTTCCATACACGGAATATACAAGACCTATTGCTTATAGTATCTGAGATATGGACTTGACCACCAAAACTTAACCTTGTTCACTGATCCATGAAATGAGGTCGAGGTCAAGTGAAAACTGTCTGACTGGCATGAGAACCTTGCAAGGTACGCACATACCAACTATAGTTATCCTATTACTTATAATAAGAGAGAATTTAACATTACAAAAAATCTTAACTTTTTTTTTCAAGTAGTCACTGAACCATGAAAATGAGGTCAAGGACATTGGACATGTGACTGACGGAAACTTCGTAACGTGAGGCATCTATATACAAGTATGAAGCATTCAGGTCTTCCACCTTCTAAAATATAAAGCTTTTATAAAGTAAACTAACGCAGCTGCTTCCGCCGTAGCCGACGGATCACTACCCCTATGTCGAGCTGTCGCAGGCTCGACTAAAAATTATTGATTTGCTTGCTATGTTTGCTATGATGTTTGCAAACAATAGATAGGCGGTTTCAGTCTGTTTAATATATATTTGGATTTTATTGGACAATAAATTTGACATACAATGTTGAAATTAACCTTGAAATGAAGTTAATGTTTATTGTCGTGTAATAACCACTTACTGTTGTAATGGACTCTGCTGCAGCCATCATATCTGCTAAGCCTTGATTGAAAATATAATGTTCTAAATCTACGAGCATCTGTGTTATACCATCTGGTACCCTGTCCATTAGACTGAACATAAGTCGTAATCCTGAAAAGTACAAATAAATATCTTTTTATTTGGTTCAAAGTTATTTTTATTAAATTTATTGAATGTAAATGGGTTCTGGTTTACATGCCGGATATACCCTTTTAATTTGTGTATCATTATAAATGAGTTACTATAGATTTAGAATCTATTGCGTGCATTTGTTTTTGCAATTTCAGATTGTAAATTCTATTTTATTGAGATACTCATTCACAAATGATCCAGTAGCATTATTCGCAATAAATTCTGAATTTCAGTACCTTTTTAAAGTAGTAGAAATGAATTTGCAATGAAACTTTATACGATTCTTAGTAGTTCATAACTTCATTTTATATTATTTTTTCTTTCGATTTATTTTTTCTTAAGATATTTCAAGGTCACTCCTATTCATAAGTCAATTTTAATTGAATGATAACCTCTAAATACAGCTGGGCATGCTTGCTTCTACAGATGGATAACAATAAGTGTTTATAACAGCAGGTCCTCATTTTGGTGGTGTTTCCTTTTTTTACAATACTTAACTATGTCATGTAATAAACATTGTTTTATACTGTGTTTTATACTTTTGTATGCTTCTTGAAAGTACAGTGAAACCTGTTTAAATTGAATCTCTTCGGAACTTTAGATTTTTATTATTTTTTTCAGGTTTTAGGTTTAATCAGGTTCAAAAGGCATAACATTTGATACGACTGGACTCCAGAACATGCTTGGTCAAGACAGGTTTCCAGTTTATGCAAGATTCCATTTAAACAGGTTTCACTGTAGTATTCTTCTTTCATTTTATCATTTATTAAGACCTCTAAAACACATATTCAATATTGACAAGCTAGTGACTTATTTAGACCACTCAGTCACAGAGTCTTTCAACAAATTACAGGTTTTTCAACTAAATCAGATAGTACTTACTTTCTGTTTCATTACTTTTGATCATTTGAGCACATTCTTTTAATATGGTTTCTTTAAATGCAGTCACTAGTACTGTAACACAACATTCTGTTAACTGTAAAATTACAATATTATATGGTTTCTTTAAATGCAGTCACTAGTACTGTAACACAACATTCTGTTAACTGTAAAATTACAATATTAAGTATACATGCATGCATTCTTTTTGAAATCCAAATGAACCTGATAAATGGTTTAAAAAAATAATTAAATTTTTTGTTATAAACATTACCTCGTTATTATGGTAATTTTTTCGTTTTTCTCACTACATTAAAAACCAATTGGTTGCCTTACGCTGTTTTCTGCTCTTTGGTCAGGTTGTCTCTTTGACACATTCCCAATTTCTATTCTCAATTTTATTATAAATCAACTTGGATTTTAAGCATCTTATCTCTTTTTACCAGGACCTGAGATCACTCCCAATTTTTGGTTGGGTTCATGTTGCTCAGTCTTTAGTTTTCTATGTTGTATCTTGTGTACTACTATTTGTCTGTTTGTCTTTTTCATTTTTAGCCATGGCGTTGTCAGTTTATTTTCGATTTATGAGTTTGACTGTTCCTCTGATATCTTTCGCCCCTCCCATGTCTTACTGTGGATTCATATATTTTCTTGGGTACCAATTTTCGTGGATTGATGAAAGTCTGAAGTATTTGATTTTGTGGTTGAACCAAAGTCTGCATAGAAAATTTGCAGTTCGTGGTTCACCTGTCCTCACGAAATCCATGAAAATTGGTATCCAAGGAATAATAAGGAATCCACAGTACTTTAGAATAAAAAATTTCATTAATTTTGATGTGACTATCAATAAGCATCAGATGTAAGGCATTAGCCCTGAAGATATGAGACGATTACATCTAAATTTACATAGAAGTAATAAATAAATATTCTATCTTTTCTCTTGTTACAAAAAGAGCAATTAGCTTTAATAAAACAGGAAAAGTGTCATCTCTAATTTTCCAATTTCAGTAACACTTTCAAAAAATGTATTTTTGTTATGAACTTGAAATGAAATCTTAATTTCATCTATTTTTGGCATCAATATGTTGTGAAATAATTGTTTTTGTATGACAGTTTTTGGTGGGATTCGTGTTGCTTAGTCTTTAGATCTCTATGCTGTGTCTTGTGTACTAGTTTGTTTGTTTGTCTTTTTCAGTTTATTTTCTATCTATGAGTTTGAATGTCCCTCTGGTATCTTTCATTCCTCTTTTATCTATTGTAGAAGGCTTTTTGTTGTTCTCCGCAATGTATTCTCTCTAAGGTTTGCTGTTTCATCAATGTCAAATGTGAATTTGTTATTATTCATTAGATACAAGTTTTCTTGGATTTTGTGGGTACAGGTTAACCATAAATTTAAATGTTTTTAACAAATTACAAATTTTCTGTTAGGTTGTATGCAGACTTTGGCCTTAATCATAAAATCAAATATCCACGAACATGAAAACTTTCCTCAATCCACCAAAAATTGGTACCCATGAAAGGAAATGAATCCACAGAACCCCAACTCCCCATTACATATTTTAGACTTACAGTAGCAACTGAGTTACATCCCCATCCTGTCTCCAGGTATCTCCTAGCTCTGGCCTCCTCTTCTTTCAGTTTGGAGTCAGCATATCTCATATAATTCTGTACACCATTAGCTTCTAAGTACTGTGGAGCTTTTAATTTGTAAAACTTTTCTGTTGCTTCTAAGTAGGCTTTCTCAAAATTCTCTCTGTAAATCTTCAATTTGTCTTCTACATCAGAACTCAAATTTACTGGAAAAATATAACAAATTATGTATTTTAATAGTGAAATATTGACTCTTCGATTGATCAAGTTGTTAATACAACTGAGTACTATGACACTTAATTGTAACTTTTGAGGCAATACTTATATTAAACCATTTTTCAAATTTAAATCAATGAATACTTAAATTCCTTATTTTGATTTATACATTTATTTTAGCTGGGAAAATCTGCCCTCCAAAAGGGTATTAAATATCCTTATGTTTATAAATCTTACTTTCAATACATATCAATTGAAAATAATACTTTATGAATTTCATGAAACATAGACTGTTTACCTTCACAAAAAAAACTCAATTTCGATTTGACATGTGTATTATTGAATGCAATATTTTGCGGTTTTATAGTGTTGTTGTCACTGGCATTTAACATGTTTAACCTAAAACTCAACAGTTCGACAATATAAAAGACAAATCTTGAGTGGAATGTAAATGGTTAGAAAACCAAAATCTAACTGACTTAAATCACTCCATTGAAGTACACAAGTAAACATGGACTTACCATAAGACTCTCTTACACCTATAACAAGTTGAGAATCGAAAGCCTCTCCATTTCTCTCAGCATGTAATAATTTCATTGCACTATCCTGTAGCCTCTGTTTGATATTAGAAAATATATTTTGATTCCAGCTATCTAACATCAACTGTAAGGAAAAATAAATTATTACAATCTCTTTGAAGAAAATTAAATGGGGAATGTGTCCATAGGACACAGATGATGCCCCCGCTTGCATATAACGTTATATATGCTACGGCAGGGGGATAAAAAATTACAGGAAAAGCTGTGTATATTATAAATATATGTGTTAAGATTTTTTCAGGATGCCAGTTCTTATAAATACTCCCCCTGTTACATTTTTCATTATAATAAAAACCTTGCAAAATTTCTGAACTTACATGTACAGGACACTTTAAAGAATAGAAAATTTCAAATCATTCAACAATCAACACTTTTCATAATCTTTGTTTCTTTCTTCAGTCATCAATTACATTTTAAATGCCAGTTGTAAACCTTTAAAAGTGTCAATTTTTAATTGTAATAATTTACCTTTCTAACTAAGCTCTCCTCTCCTGGAGTTTTCTTTGGTACACTACCATGTGGTTTACCCGATAGTGAGGTAACAAGCTGCATGAATGGTTTAGGTAAATAGTCACACTGAGTGAAGAATTTACCCCATTCTGCTATGTATGCTTTTAGTAATGCTGAATCTTCTTGGTTTTTTAATACCCTCTGAAATTATCCAACAGATTTAATGAATTGAAGAATGTAAACTCACTTTTATATGAATGAACTTTATCAATGATTTTCAAAATGGCCACCTTGATCTGTATTTCACATTTCATAGATACAGAGGTTGTTGGGAGAGGAAAATATAGAATATATTTCCTCATTACCTATATCTGTATATCATGCATATATGTACTGAATTAAATACATGTTCAAATTCAGTTTGGTTTTGAAAGAAAAAATTCATAAAATTGAGATATCCTAACAACTAAACAGTCTCACATTACAGTCATCAATTAAATCAATCTATATTATATACGACTGACAATATATCATTAAATAAACTGTTGATACAGAGGCATGTCTAATATGTCAATACAAGATTAAGAAAAAGACAATCTGATATTTGGCAACATTGCGAATTAATTAAATGTTTGTCTTTTGTTTGTATGTATTTTTATGCCCCACCTACGATAGTAGAGGGGCATTATGTTTTCTGGTCTGTGCCTCCGTTCGTCTGTCCGTGCGTCCGTCCGTTCACTTCAGGTTAAAGTTTTTGGTCAAGGTAGTTTTTGAAGAAGTTGAAGTCTAATCAACTTGAAACTTAGTACACATGTTCCCTATGATATGATCTTTCTAATTTTAATTCCAAATTAAAGTTTTGACCCCAATTTCACGGTCCACTGAACATAGAAAAGGATAGTGCGAGTGGGGCATCCGTGTACTTGGGACACATTCTTGTTTTTTAATGTCTTTTGTACTGTCCAGTGTTTTTTGTGATTCCTGTTGTCAGATATAATGGTTAGTATGGTTTGTTTTCAGTGTTGCATAATAACAAGAATGAATCAATAAAGGCGTGGACAAGGCTTGTGGTTAATTGGTCATAAACTTTTTGAGTATGATTATTGCAAAATGTATTGAGCAGTCTGAGTACTGAATAAAGTTTTATGACCAAGATCCCTGAATCATAAAACAACAACTCACAACAGTTATAAAAAAACATCCCCTGATAAAAATATGGTTGTCTTCACAGATTAAATTAGAAGTTTTATAAACACACTCTATAGCATTTGTTAAACGTTACTTTAAGCAATTATTACAAAACTTACTGATTGAGCATGCTGTATGAATTCTAGTATATCATCTTGTAAAGCTTGATACATCTTCTGTGGACCTTTGTCATCCCAAAGGCATACTGAATGTACTGCACTGTAAAAAGCAAAATAGTGTTAAGCATAGTGTTACATAAAACTGTTTTAATTGGCTTTGATTATTTGCTAGCCTGCTTTTATCATGTTTATAGTTATAAATATTGCTTGGTATTTGACCTGTGTAGATGGTATATTGGCCTTCAAAAATATTAATACTACTCCAAGATACATGTTTTTTTAAGGAAAGACCTTAGTAAGGAAATCATAAAACCATGAATATTTTTTTATCAGCCTACCTAGAAATCCTATAAATACCTAAAATGGTACCTAATCTTGGATGTCAAGATGTCTTGTATTGTAAGGTTGCATGTCTTAAAAAAACTAACATGCATCTCATTTTATTCAAACTATATTCAATATAGTATAACAGTGTTAACAATATATTTTACTTATAAGAATATAAAACTAAGTGGAAACCCTACCAGAACAGATCCTGCCATTCTGCTTTGGTAACTGGTTCCTGTCTGAGTAATTTTAAGGCAGTTGGTCTCATGGAGGGCCATCGGTCCTCAAACTGAGACTGTCCTTGCTGAAAAAAATGAAAATCATTGTTTGCATTATGTGTATATGTATTAACATTATAACCAATACTATTTGAGAACAGATTTTTATTTATGGATACTTTTGATTCATACATTTTTATGTGGATTGAACAATTATAAAGTTTATGGATATTTGATTTTGTGGTTTTGCCAAATTCTGCATTCAAGCCTTAGTACATGTGGTATCGAAAATGTGTTCTTTGATTAACATTTAAATTCATAATTAACTACATGACCTATAACCACACAAAATCCATGAAAACATCACAAATAATAACACCTATAGGCTATAACCACAAAATCCATGAAAACATCACAAATAATAACACCTATAGGCTATAACCACAAAATCCATGAAAACATCACAAATAATAACACCTATAGGCTATAACCACAAAATCCATGAAAACATCACAAATAATAACAGAGTCCACAGAAATGAAAGTCAATAACTTGCCCAAGTTCATTCTCTATAAATTAGTCCTAGTTCCACCTCTCAGTAAATATATATTAAAAGCAGAATTGACAGTTAGTTAATTATAATCCCTAATCATATACATTTTTTACACAGAAACAAATTGGGTCATGCATGGTTACCACCAAGACAAGTTCATGAGTCCTTGACCCATTTAGACTGAACTCATCAGTTTTAAAACAGATGAGTCCCAAGGTATATCAAGATCCTTTGACTCAAAGTAATTAAACTATAACAAGATGTGTGTAGAAATCATCATTAATGACAAAAAAAAGGTGATATTATCATAAGTTTTCTAAATGAAGTCATGGAAGTTCAAATAGTATATATGCATGTACAACAGAAAAATTGAATTGATGAGTTAGGCTTTGTCAAAGTAAAAATTTCATCATGGTCATGGCAAAATTATGAGTCTTTGTACTACTGTATTGTAAAGTGTTTTTTTTTTTGTATGCTTCAAATGAATTTTCTGTTCCAAGATGATGTAGGGAATGAAACACTAAATATTCATGTACCTGCAACAGCAAGATGAAAACATATGATTGTCAAAATCTAATATAATTCCTTCTCACATGATACAGCAAACCAAATATAAATATATCGAAGTGATTTGGTGAACACCAATCTTGATTTCAAGTTGTTGTTTTTTTTAATGAATTACACCGGTTGACACAAGGTCAATTAGCGTAAACGATGTAATTAAGGAAATCAGTTCTTACTGCAACATAATAATCATGATAATATAATAACAGAAAACTTATGGGAAAGTTCACAAATTTCGAAAGTCAGATTTTTTAATAAGCATGATAAGGAAGTAAATTTAAATGAATTCATACGCGATAACATTGTACATAATTTGACCTTTTTGAGGGATGATTCTACATGTATATACTGGGTTGATATTTATAAACACCAGATTTTTAATATACGGAGTACAGAACAGAGGAATATAATGATAATATACAAGCCTTTTACTTCGAATTTAACAATATACCTTATCCCTATTAGTCCGCCATTACTAGACATAACAAAGATTCCCATAAAATTATGACGTCATAAAACAAAATAGCTGACGCCACAATGAAAAAGTGATTGTTGTATGCGTCAAAAGTTCAAGCAGCCGGATCAGCCGGGATTAGCGACAAGGTGTATTAGCGATAAGGTGTATGTAAATATCATGGGTAAATATTATAATTGATGAATTTTGATGGAAAATTTTTAAAAGGTGTTATATTTACAAGCTGTGACTTAAATGTTAAATATGAAGTGACTTTTCCATTATGTTTCACGTTAAATTGTCGTAGAGATATATAAAATAATAAAAATTGCACAACACTCAACATAATTTTTTAAAACATAATCTGAACTGTCTCGATTCTGAATGGTAAATACTGCTGTTTACATAATAATGTGACATAAGGACTGGACATTATCGTAAACTGTTTTTGAAGATTCTATATGTGTCACATTTGTATATAAACAAAGAAGGATATTTTTCAGTCATTACCCTCAACATCGCCATATTTATAATTCCTCTCGTATCTATCGGTTGTTTTCGGTGTATTGATACACAAGGCCGAGAAGACTTCCGATTACACGTTATTTTCAGCAAGCATCATGGCTACGGGTGATTCCAAAGCAGAATCTGCAGATAAATCAGAATTGAAGGCTAATTCGAGCATTCCTTTAGCAGAATTTGTAGTATGATGCTTTATTCAACACACACAAAACATTATTATCCTTTCAGTTGAAAAACTTATTTGTGATTGTTTATATATCCCCATAGACATACATTCATGACCAAACAAAAACTTATACCCACGTGTTGTGTCATCATACAGTTGTAATAAAACACGAATTCTTTAATTTTAGTATCTCTGTTATATATTTTTTGATATTTTGTTCAGGTTATTTCATTTTTACTAATACATGTAGGTGTTTGCACATATTAAACTTATGGAAATTGATATGAATGTATAAAATGTATCACTATTATGTAGCAGTGTTCTGTTGACCTAATGCTTTTGCTTGGGTTGCAATACTCCTTTCATTCATATGGTTGAGTGGTGTCTTGTTGTGCCTGGTTGAGGATGTGTGAATTTTGTCTTGTCTGATAGTGATTGATTGAAAGTCACAGAGGGCGAGGCAGTTGTTGGCGACAACAATAATTGAAAAGAAATTCTGTTTAAGTCTGTTTTTTAGAAACTTCTTGTGATTTATCAATGTTATATTTTTTTAAAAGTTGCATTACTACCACTTCACATCAGATTAACAAGAGGTCGAGGTCCTGCCCCTTAGGTTATGACCGAATAATATGCAATTTCAATGTTTTAGTTTTCTGCTATAGTCCGTTTGAGAGATCAATGCTGTCTATATTTATATACTGTATGTATTTAGCTACTTTAGTATCAGTACACATGGTACATGACTAACTTTTTAATTTGAGACCCTGTGAATTAATTACCAATTTTCAATGTTAACTTTTCTGTTCATGATAAAGTTTGATAGGAACTGCTTGAATATAACATTTCAGTGTGACAGTAAATTTTACACAATGTCCTCTATGTTATGGTACATGTACATCAGCTTTAAATTCATTAATTTATCAGTTTTGTTTTACTGATCCTTGGCTCACACCTAACAGCAAGCTATAAAGGGCCCAAAAAAAATGACTAGTGTAAACCATACAAACCAAAGGACTAATCTGTAAAAGAAAAAGGAAACGTTTATGAACCACATCAACAAACCTCAATAACTGAATATCAGATTCCTGACTTACATGTACATGTAGGACAGGTGCAAACAAATGCAGCAGGTTTGAACGTTTTAATACACTTGATACCTAACATATCTATGCATATCATTATTTCCATTGGCTTGATTGGTGCATTAATTATATTTGCAGGAAGATGTTGATAGTTTTATGAAGAGAGAAGAAAATGAATCGGCTGAAAATGTTTTAGTAAGGCTGGATGAACAACATAGGAAATATAAATTTATGGAATATAATATATTAACAAAGAAAAGCAGGTTTGTTTATAAATATTAGGATTACTTTTAGTTTACATGTTATATTTATTAGAATATAAGGCCTTTTTTTTTTAATTAGTTGGTTTACGGATCCGCCGACCCGATTTTGTTTAAAAGTGAAATAAAATTAAAATTTTGATTTCGTGTTGTTTTTTATTCCGCCGACCCGATTTTTCGAGTGCTGTGAATAAAAAAATCCGAGGCGTTCCAAAACGTTTTGTCTGTGTCAATAAAGCGTTTGTAGTGAACGGCGTATTTTGAAAAGCTTCGAAATGACGCAGACGAATTCAAAAACCCAACGAGGGAGGACCATGAAGTCTGACGGCTTCATCTACTTTCAGTTGAATATTAACTTTGATGGTCAACGTACTGAGAGCACTTTTATCAAATGCAAACCTAAGCAAACAATCGGCGATGCCATATTCGACAATATGGCTGATGAAAATGTTGCCATTGTCAAGGTACAAACAGTTTCGCCACCAAACAAAACTAGGGCAGACACCCCTACCAGTACACACGTAGAAGTGCTTGCGTCCTTTGGGGCAAAAATTATTTATTAATTAGCACATTTAAATTCTGGCTCAGTGTGTCAGTTTAGCATTTCATTTCTCATTATCATATTCTCATCCTAATTATGCATCTGATTAGCCACTAGACATTAAACAACAATTGACCATCCATCCATCAAATGCAAAGCATATCAAGATAAGAGCTAAACTATTTCTCCTCCTCAACCCCTGTAATGTCATGAATGAACAGCATTTTTTTTTTTTTTTTCCTCCGACTCAAATTTTTCAGAACAGTTATACGTGAACAAAAAAAAAATCTAAGATTGCTATTTTGTTTTTATTTTTTTTACCTCCTCCGACCCTAACCTTTGACACTAGTTGTCCGTAAACCAACTAATTAAAAAAAAAAGGCCTAATGTCTGAAAGAAAAGTAAAATAAAAAAAAATACTGAATTTCAAGGGAAATTCAAAATGAAAAGTCTCATATGCAATTGCAAAATCAAAAGCTCAAACACATCTAACGGATGGAAAACAACTGTCATATACCTGACTTGGCACAGGCTTTTCCTAATGTAGAAATTGGTGGATTAGAACTGGTTTTATAACTAACCAAACCTCTCACTTTTATAACAGTTGCATAGAATTCCATTATATTGTCAAAAATGTGCGAGTCAATCAGACAAGATGGCATAAATAGACAAAATACCTAAACAAAACAAATAATTAATCAATTTATTAACCAATTGATTAATTTATCAATGCATTAATTAATCAATCAATTGATTAATTAGTCATTTTGAATGTAATGATTGATATAAGAAGTTTTGTTTTCAGATTGAAACAACAGATCCCAGACATTAAAACTTCATTAGACATTGTTAAACATTTACAGTCAAGGAAGGTAAGTCTAGCATAACTATTTATATTTTATATTCATGCATCCATGAAATGTTTTTATTTGAGAACTGCAAAAAAGAGAAGGAAACATTAAATATATGCTAGAGAAAATAAAAACAAAGAAGAATTAGTATTTTGTTCAACTCAACATAGGGATAGTGATCCAGCGATGGCAGTGGTGGTGTTAGCTAGCCTCTGAAAATCTTAATATTTCAGAATGTAGAAAACCTGGATCCTTTATACTTTGTATATAGATGCCTTATGATATGAAGTTTCCATCTGTCATATGTCCATTGTCCTTGACTACTTGAAAAAAAGTTAAGATTTTAAGTATTTTTAATTTCTGTCTTATTATGAGTAATACATGTAATAGGATAACTATATTTTTGGTATGTGCCTACCTTGCAAGGTCTTCTTGCCCGTCAGACAGTTTTCACTTGACCTCGACCTCATGTCATGGATCAGTGAACAAGGAAAAGTTTTCATGGTTAATTCCATATCTCAGATACTATAAGCAATAGGTCTCAGATATTTGGTGTAGGGATAATTGTAAGTATACATACATATCCAACTGGTTTATGTTGTCTGTCCTTGACCTCATTTTAATGGCTCAGTGGTCAAAGTTCAGTTTTTGCGTTTTGGTCTGTTTTTATATGACCACATTTTATTTTGGAGGGGTGTAGTATAATGCTATGATGTCGTCTGCATCATCATCGTTGTTGTCGTTGTCCTATTCACATTTGTTTCTGGACAATACCTTTAGTTTAGTGAATGAATATCTATGAAATTTTACAAGAAGGTTCAATACCACAAAAGGAAGGGTAGATTTTATATTTGGGAGTATGGTACCAACAGTTTAAGAATTAGGGGCTAAAAACAAGCATTTTCTAGCTTCCAGACAATAACTTATGTATAAGTGTATGGATCTCTCTTAAATTGTACTAGGAGGTTCCATACCATGAAAGGTAGGCTGGATTGAGTTTGGGGTAATTGCTCTAAGGGAGGGGGACTATTTCTCTAATATTTTGAAGGGGTTCTTTTTATTTTCTTTTCAAAATTTCAAATATTTGAAAAGGGCCAAGAAGAAATCTTCAATTGCACAGTATTGGGCAATAGATTTTTCAGATCTTTTACCACATTTAATTTGTGTAAAAATCCTATATTATGTCGAAAATTTGATCACAATCCAAATTCAGACAGTATCAAGCTTGAATTTTATGTCAAAATTTGCCCCAACTGTTCAGGGTTCAACCTCTGTGGTCGTATCAGGCTGTGAACAATGAAGCATTTTATTTTATTTTTAAATGTTTTTTTACTGGGATACTACAGGAATTTCCAGAGATCTATGTTTTCTTTTTTATTATGATATAATCTATTACCCTTGTTATCTTATTTTGTAGGAATCCACCGATCCCATGGAAACCCAGTTTTTGTTATCAGATCAGGTTTATGCAAAAGCTAAAATTCCTCCAACAAATAAAGTCTGCTTATGGCTAGGGGTAAGTTGTTATTGCAATAGTGAGAATTTCTTCAACAAATTGTCTTTTAATGGTGTTGTTATTGCTATAGTTAAACATTCTCTGACTAAAAAAGTCTGCTTATGGTTAGTTGTTAGTTTTTATAGCAAAAGCTAAAATTCCTCTATCAAAACTGTCTGCTCATGGTTAGTAGTATCTTTTTTTAGCCAAATCTTAATTTCATTATCAAAGATGAGGGGGGATAGGACCTTTAACTAGACTCCAGGATCGGGCGTTTTTAAGCTCGGGATTTCGGGATTGACCCTTTCTGTATCCGGGAATTCTTTTTTCGAATTTCGAGATGAAAGGATTTAAATTTATTTGAATTCGGGACCTTAGGATTTCATGTTTTTAAGTCTGGGATTTCAGGATCAGGACCCTTCCTTACCCCCCTCAAAGATAGTTTGCTTGTAAGTTTTCATACTGAGATAAGTTTTACAGGGCAGAAAGTCATCATTTACTGCTGATTATTTCTGACAGTAATTTTACTATAATTTTTATGTAATGAGAATTATTTCTATGAAGACATTTTATTTAGATTTAAATTTTATAGCAAATGCCATCTCTATATATATTTCAAGTGATGTACATGTGGAAGAGTGTAGTTTGAAGTAGTTGAGTATGCCAAAGTTAGACCAATTTGTGTGATTTATATTTTCATGGGTTATTTCCCTTTTATAGTAAATTTGAAAAAAAATCCCAATAGTTAGGGACGACATCAAAAGTTCAATGTAGGATAAAAATCTTAATTCACATAGTTTTTTCACTGACCCCCCCCCCCCCCCTCTTAACTTAATTTGGGAAAAATTGATTTACCAATAGGGATATATGGAAAAATCAATTTTAGATATACAAAACATGCAGAATTATAACCCCCCCATCCCCAAACTATTTGATTTAAGTTTTTTATCCTACATCGATCTTTTGATGTCGTCCCTTACTATAAAACAGTTGAAAAATGCTTACATGTATTTTTGTTAAGACCAACTGCTTAGTCTGCATATATCAGTATTTTTTTTGACTGAGGTTATGAAGTAGTGCTTTGGTCAAACAGAAATATCTTTAAAAAAACATTCTTTGAAGAACATGTTTTCTTGTACTAAGAATCAATAAGTTTGTCCGTGTTGTCTATTGAATTACATTAGGGCTATTCCAGAAAAAAATGTATGGGGTGGGGGGGTTGGAAGGCACATTATATTAATAATACATGGGTGATGGGTATCAGAGCAACTTTTCACACTATAATGCACTATAATTCTCAATTACAATTGTCTGGGTGGTGGGTGCTGACAAAAACTGCCTTCCAACCCCCTCATACATTTTTTTCTGGAATAGCCCTTACTTTATTATAATAAAATCTTTAAACAACATCTAATGTTGATATGTACATATTGTATAAATACATCCCTGTATTTCAAAAAAATTTTGGTTTTAATCATCTTGATGAGGGTAAATTCAGAAAATTCCTAAATACACATAATTTATTTAAGAAATGACTGTTATATTTTTTTCTGTCTATGAAGAGATAACATAAAAAACGTGGTACACACCAGGGCTCACACTACTTCAGAATTATAGGGAGAAATGACCTCTCTTTTTGAAACTGATAGGGTGAACTGGTGAAATTTGAAAGAGAAGTGCTCAATCGCGCAGTGCGCTACAATGTTTGGATTTTACTATAGTATAAAGGGTTACATGTAAATAATGTTCTTTTTATATTATTCAATTCATATCTGAGTATACAATTAAAGTAACATTTCAAATAAAAAGTTGTTTAAGTTTTACTAAGGTACTTGTGATAAACTACCAACTAAATTTTTAATATGTAGCACTAAAAAAAATATTTTTTTATTTTAAAAAATGTAAAGAAATTATAATATATCAATTACAATTTAATTCAAATCTATCTTGTGTATGAAATTCAGTGTTTCTCATAAAAAAATATAAAAGTTACTAAGCTGGGCCATAATACATTTAATATATTTAAATAGTCTCAGAGTTTAGCAACTTTGAAACAATCCATAAAAAATAAAGGGAATTATATACACCAATCAATTAGATGTAACCAAAAGTCTCTTAATGCATTGTGGAATACGTAATTGTTCCCTTTGGGATCAATATTCTTCTGTCAGCTGTTCTATCCGTGCTTCCATAGTAATTATTGTAAAAGTACGGATTTCGGTCATAGCTGGTCCGGTTTAGATCCGTAGTTTAGAAATCTGTCAATGGCGGACGAATGCAAGAAAATTTACAAAAATAAAAGATGTTTGACAAGTTATTTGGAAAGGAACATGACGTTTTTAATGCAATAAATGGATTAAACATTTACTGGAGGCAACATTTATCACGTTTAAATGAAGTAACAAACTTATTTTGCCGCTGAAATCTAGGTTGATGTACTTTTTCGAGTAACAAGCACCAGAACTTGCGGAAATGCACGAAGTGATAAAAAGTTGTATTTTTATCAAATAACCTGCTACACACTGCAAAGACAATGCTTCAACCTCTTTTCTTAAGATAATGAATCCTTTATGTCTAAATTTCTTTAATTATCAATAAAAAATTGATGTTTCATCAACTTGGTAAAAATTGAAAATGTCCGATGACGGAATCGACTGAAAGCGAGTATCGCCAAGAACAGGGCGACTTGTTTTCGCTTTTGGGGGTCGAGGAAAGGGAAGTGATGGTCGGGAAAGCGACTTCTTCACCAAAGTCGCCTGGTAGCGTGAGCCCTGCACACTGAATAACCCTCGTAACGGGTTATTTTAAAAGGTGCATCACATTTTTTATACGCCCTTCAAAATTTTGACGGGACGTATTATGGCATACAAATGTCCGTCTGTCCAGCGTTGACATGTCGCTCCGCTTATCCTAATTTCAGGGAACTCTACATAGTTGTTTCTTATGATGGTCAAACGATCTGTATACTTTTTGGTGAAAATAGGATTTAAACTTTTTGAGTTATGGGACTTTATAACTAAAACAGGGGGGTGTATTTTTCACATGTCATGCTGTATCTCAAAAACGATTTCTGATTATTGCTTTAAACTTCACACACTTCTTAATAATAAGTTAATCCAAAGATCTTTATACTTTTTGGTGATGATTCAAAATTTAATTTTAGAGTTATTGAGTTTTTTTGTAAAAAAGGGGGGGTGGGTTTTCACATGTCGCACCATATCTCATAAACGATTTATGATTATTGCTTAAAACTTTACACACTTCTTAGTTATATGAATCTCAAGATCTGTATACTTTTTGGTGATGATTCAAAATTTTATTCTAGAGTTATTGAGTTCTTTTGTAAAAAAAGTGTTTTTAGCTCACCTGGCCCAAAGGGCCAAGTGAGCTTTTCTCATCACTTGGCGTCCGGCGTCCGGCGTCCGGCGTCCGGCGTCGTCCGGCGTTAGCTTTTACAAAAATCTTCTCCTCTGAAACTACTGGGCCAAATCAAACCAAACTTGGCCACAATCATCATTGGGGTATCTAGTTTAAAAAATGTGTGGCGTGACCCGGTCATCCAAACAAGATGGCCGCCACGGCTAAAAATAGAACATAGGGGTAAAATGCAGTTTTGGCTTATAACTCAAAAACCAAAGCATTTAGAGGAAATCTGACATGGGGTAAAAATGTTTATCAGGTCAAGATCTATCTGCCCTGAAATTTTCAGATGAATCGGTCAACCTGTTGTTGGGTTGCTGCCCCTGAATTGGTAATTTTGAGGAAATTTTGCTGTTTTTGGTTATTATCTTGAATATTATTATAGATAGAGATAAACTTTAAACAGCAATAATGTTCAGCAAAGTTAGATTTACAAATAAGTCAACATGACCGAAATGGTCAGTTGACCCCTTTAGGAGTTATTGCCCTTTATAGTCAATTTTTAACCATTTTTCATAAATCTAAGTAATCTTTTACAAAAATCTTCTCCTCTGAAACTACTGAGCCAAATTAATCCAAACTTGGCCACAATCATCTTTGGGGTATCTAGTTTAAAAAATGTGTGGCGTGACCCGGTCAACCAACCAAGATGGCCGCCACGGCTAAAAATAGAACATAGGGGTAAAATGCAGTTTTTGGCTTATAACTCAAAAACCAAAGCATTTTGAGGAAATCTGACATGGGATAAAAATGTTTATCAGGTCAAGATCTATCTGCCCTGAAATTTTCAGATGAATCGGTCAACCTGTTGTTGGGTTGCTGCCCCTGAATTGGTAATTTTGAGGAAATTTTGCTGTTTTTGGTTATTATCTTGAATATTATTATAGATAGAGATAAACTATAAACATCAATAATGTTCAGCAAAGTTAGATTTACAAATAAGTCAACATGACCGAAATGGTCAGTTGACCCCTGTAGGAGTTATTGCCCTTTATAGTCAACTTTTAACCATTTTTCATAAATCTAAGTAATCTTTTACAAAAATCTTCTCCTCTGAAACTACTGGGCCAAATTAATCCAAACTTGACCACAATCATCTTTGGGGTATCTAGTTTGAAAAATGTGTCCGATGACCTGGCCATTCAACCAAGATGGCTGCCACGGCTAAAAAATAGAACAGGTGTAAAATGTAGATTTTGGCTTATAACTCTGAAACCAAAGCATTTAGAGCAAATCTGACAAGAAGTTAAAATGTTAATCAAGTCAATATCTATCTGCCCTGAAATTTTCAGATGAATTGGACAATCGGTTGTTGGGTTGCTGCCCTCCAATTGGTAATTTTTAAAGAAATTTTGCCGTTTTTGATTATTATCTTGAATACTATTATAGATAGAGATAAACTGTAAACAGCAATAATGTTCAGCAAAGTAAGATCTACAAATAAGTCAACATGACCTAAATGGTCAATTGACCCCTTAAGGAGTTATTGCCCTTTATAGTCAATTTTTAACAATTTTCATTAATTCGGTAAATTTATGTAAATTTTTACCAAATATTTTTCTCTGTTACTAATGGGCAAGGTTCATTATAGATATAATTGTAAGAAGCAAGAACGTTCAGTAAAGTAAGAACTTCAAACACATCACCATCACCAAAATACAATTTTGTCATGAATCCATTTGTGTCCTTTGTTTAATATGCACATAGACCAAGGTGAGCGACACAGGCTCTTTAGAGCCTCTAGTTTCCACATGTCGCGCTGTATCTCAGAAACTATTTATGATTATTGCATAAAACTTTCACAAAAGACAAAAGACGAAGGGCGTATCATAGTCTCATGGCGCAGCTGTTTATTTATGTTATTTCGAGACATTTCAAGTTACAAGATTGGTAACAAAGGTTTTATTGACACATGAGGAATATTCACAAATTATTTATATTTTGATATAGAAAGTAAACATACTCTAGTACGCAGTACTTGGACTGGACATGTAAATTGCATTGACTTATAGTACTTGTAATTTGTTTACAATTTGTTTAAACAATTCTATTAATTTTTTCATAATTTTTATCTGTTAACTTTATTTCATCGATATTTTAACTTCCAAAAACTGCACCTTGAAATACATATAAAGTCCCTCCTTTTTTTTGGACAATCAATGCATTTGAATGGGAGCAAATAGTTGGAACCCCCCTTTTACTCTGGGTTGGGAACCCCCCCTTTTTGAAATGGCTGGATCCGCCCGTGCAATTTTGGAAGTCTTATAATGAACATCATCAGTTTTTGGTCTTAATGATAGACCTTATTTGAGGGCATTAAATGATTTTTTGGGAGGCTTCACCAGTTATGTATGAAAAAAAAAAGATTTCTCTTTAAGTGTTCCTTCAGCATTGTTTAATAACATATGTAGCTGTTGTTATCACTAGATATCAAAGAGTGCCGGTGAAATCATAGCTTGCATCATTTTAAAGTAAAATCGCCAAAATACTGAACTCTGTAAATAATTCAAGACGGAAAGTCCCTAATCAAACAGAAAAATTAAAAGCTCAAACACCTCAAACGAATGGATAACAACTGTCATATTCCTGACAGTTACAGGCATTTTCTTATGTAAAACATGGTGGATTAAACCTGGTTTTATAGCTAGCTAAACCTTTCACTTGTATGTCAGTCATATCAAATTCCATTTTAACTTTTAGTTAGGTGTGAGCAATTGTAGTTTAACTTTTTTTTTTAAACAACTAAGATGTCAGGATGAAGAACAGCAATATTTTCCTGGTATTTCATGATATGTTTATTTTCTTGTATACACCAGCCACATTATTCATCTTTGCTCATTCTTTTTCCCCATCAGATATTAAAGTTTTTTCTTGAACTAAGGCAATTATTATGTATTGAGTATCTCAGTAATGCAGTTGGCTCTATACACCAAAATGAGTGGTAATATAAGTTGGTGGGAAAAAATGAATAAGTGAAGAGACGGGAGAAATACATTAAATAAACTATAAAATGATATACAGAGAATGCTCACTTTTAATTCAATCTATTAAATCTAAATCTAATTTAGCTTTATGATTTAATCCAGTTTTCTCTAATTTCAGATATTTTCTTTATTTACATTTTAGCTTTATGGTTTCATCCAATGTTTTTCTCTAGTTTTTAGATATGTTCACTATGTACAATTTAGCTTTATCATTTCATCCATTATTCTGTAGTTTAGAGAAATGTTCACTACGTAATTTTTAGCTTTATGATTTCACAGTATGTTCTCTAGTTTTCAGATATGTCCACTATGTATAGTTTAGCTTTATCATTTGATCCTTTTTTTGTTGTGGATCCTATATAGAGAAGTCCTTTTTCGCTAAAACAAAGTGAATACGGATTGATGATACCTATGTCTGCTGTATCATAGTGGGTTATATATTGTCCTAAACTATTCAGAATGTGGAATATATTCATATTCAAGTTTGTTACAATGATATTGTCTAACGGTGTAACTGCAAAATTGGTGGTTTAAATGGTTTATCAGGGCAATTGATTTCAGAATGTCCTTTATAGACTTGAATGACTACTCCTTCATTGAACACCACAACTTGGCCTTTAAAATCATTGGAAAGTTTGTCTAAAATGCATATCCTGCCATTACTTGTACTTGTTATCCTCCAAGGGAAATTGATGATCGGTGCATTGTTTTTGTCATGTTCGTATATAGCTTCATGATCTCCCGTTGCATTCATGGTTATGATGCAGCTTCTTACTGGTGTAGGTGACCAGTCTGAAATGGCTCCTACTAAGACTTTGTTACTTTTAGTCACATGAACAGCTACCATAAGTAATTCATCAACTTTGTATTTTGTACTAGTGATTTTACCAGTTTTGTCGTCAACTAGTTTAAGTTCGGAATAACCATTACATACAAGAAAGTCTGCAGATTGAGTTATTGCCATGTCGAATACTTGTTTTTCTATCCTGTGTACATCCTTTAGATTTCCTTCTTCAGGTATTGCTTTATTTAAATTGCCAGGTTTTTTACTGCAACTGATCCATATGGATTCATCAGTGCATGCTGATACTATGTCAATCCTTGATACTCCAGTAACAAATTGTTCAGAAACAGTCATTTTTATTGGTTTGTTGTTTTGTAGAGAGCGGAAAAAATCTTGAGTTATTTCCTCTGGACAAAACTTTGGTATACTGCTAATGTTTAGCTCTAGTAGTTCCATTTCTTTAGAGATGGACAGCTCAAGGTCATTGCTGCAACAGAAGACTTCGACAGCATCTTTAGCATCGATAATATCTTGTAATTTAGAAATTTGATCATCAACTTTCTTTTTTAATTGATTTGCTGTTATTTGCTCTTTTTCGATTGATTTCTGGTGAAGACTATTTTTTTGGTCCAGTTCTGTTTCTATTCTCTCAGTGAATTCATCATCTGCTATGCTCAGAGCATTTATTTTAGCTTTCATTTTCTCCTTAGTGTCATTGTACTTTTCCTTTCTAGAGTTTTGTATCTCTTCTATTTTTGCATCACATTTGTTCAATATTTGCAAGTTTGCTTGAACTTTGACTTGTGCTAGGGTCAGCCAATTTAGTTTAGTTTCATAGCTTTCACTTATTTGTATTAAGCAATGTCCATTGTGTGTCTTTGAGATGCAAAGAGGACAAACTAAATGATTACATGACTCACAAAACAAACAACAATTTTGTCCAGTGTGATCTTGGCATTTAATACTAGTGAAATCCTTTTCTTCGGCATACAGTCCAATGTCCTTGATATCCACAACTCTGTGGTCCTTTGCATTTTTAAACTTTGCATGAACTTTATCGCGACACTTGATGCACATAAGTAAATCACAGTCGATGCATTTTAAACTGATTTTTGTCTCTGTTTCACATAGACCACAGCTTAATGGAACCTGTCCTTTCTGAATTGATTGACAAAAAGCCATTTTGAAGTCTTAAGATATAAAATATGTCTGCCCGTTTCTACTTCCCTTTGCTAACTGGTCTAGTTTTTTGTTTTTTTAATTTTTTACTATGAGCTAAATTTAAATATCTCTAAGGAGAAAACACTTTTCAATGTAATCATGCAGACGCTCAAATTGATCTTGTTGGAAATTGTCTAAGTTATTATGACAAACAATAAGATTTTTAAATCTTTTTAGTAAAGATTGAACGATAAGATTTTAAAATCTTTTTAGTAAAGATTGACACCTAAATACACCTATGGGTTTAAAAAAAGAAGATAGAGCATTTATCTTTAAATTTAAGCTATTTAGGTGAATATTAAATGAAGAATATTTATATAAAGGAAACATAGAAAAATCTATGTTTATCTTATGCTAACTGCTATGGTTATCATGACACTTGATATGCATTAATAATAATAATAATAATAATAATAAATTCTTTATTTAAAGAGGGTAAACACAGTTAGTTACAATTACTAATCTTCCCTGAGGCCCTCACATACATGTATGCAATACAAGTAAAAACAAAATGATAATAATAAGAGAAAAAAGCAAACATACAACATATAAACACAATTGTTTAGACATAATAGTTCTATGTACATGTACCATGATTAAAAGATATAAAACAGTTACAGATTGCATGTAGTAAATAGACATAGTATATACAAATCATTAGAATCATACAAGAGTAATAGTTGCAATCATGTCAGACTGAATATTGGGACTGTCTCAAGTATTGTTTTATAATTTGTTTAAAAGAATAAGTGTTTTGCACTTTACGCATTTCATAAGGTAGTCCGTTCCATAAAACTGATCCTGAATAAGCAAAAGATTTTTTAAACATTGGCTTTGGAACTATCAAATTACCTTGAGTAACACTCCCTTAAAGCATAAGGATTATTTACAGATATAAGTTGAAACTTTTGAATTAGGTACTGTGGTGCTTCTTTCCGCATACATTTAAATAGCAATAAATATTTGTGGTATTTGATTCTGTTTTCTACTGTCATCCATCCAAGTTCTTTAAATAAGGGGGCTGATGAGGATAATGGGTCTGCATCAAGAATTAATCTTGCTGCTCTTTTTTGAAGTTTTAATATTCTTACTATCCCTTCATTTTTACATTCTCCCCAAATAATACAGCAGTAATCGATGAGAGGCAGAATATACCCATTATAATATGCTTTCCTGGCATTAATATCTAAAAATTTCTTTAATTTAGAAAGAAGGTATATTCTTGATGAAATGCTAGCACAAATTTGATCAATTTGGTTTTTCCAGCTAAGTGTGCTGTCAATTTTAATCAATTTTAAAATCATTAGTAAATCACAGTCTAGGCATTTTGTCTTTTCCAAATTGATTCAGAACAAGTCATTTCGATGTCCTTAATTCAATATGTTTTGTTTACTCTACTTCACTTTTCTAATCTAGCCACCTTAACTTCTGACAGAATTTAAATGTCTATAAAATGAGAAAAAACATAATGTCTACATAATTTTGTAGTTGGATACCATAATTGGTCTGTTTAAAAAAAATAAAAATTGACATATCTTTTTGGAAGAATAAAGGCCTGCTTTATGTATCTATATTATCAGTGGCGGTTCCAGGGGGAGGGTTCTGGGGTTGGAACCCCCCCCCCCCTTTTTTTTTTATGTTCAATGCATTTGAATGGGGAAATATAGTTGGAACCCCCCTTTGTCCTGGGTTGGGAACCCCTCTTTTTAAAATGGCTGGATCCACCCCTGATTATCTACTTTATAATTTAGTAAACAAAATTGGACATGTTTTATATATTGAACTGGCTAAGTTTTTAAAAAACACAAAATTAATATGACACATGTTGATTAGAATAAATAGATTTTTGAGAATAACAAAATAATTATGACACATGTTGGTTAGAATAAATAGATTTTTGAGAATAACAAAATTAATATGACACATGTTGGTTAGAATAAATAGATTTTTGAGAATACCAAAATTAATATGACACATGTTGGTTAGAATAAATAGATTTTTGAGAATAACAAAATTAATATGACTTATGTCATTTATGTTGGTTTGAATATTTAGACTTTTTGGAAATTACAATTTATATGCCACAATGTTGGTCGGAATGTTTCACCTTTTTAGAATTATAAAATTGATATGACATAATTTTGGTTGACATATTTAGGCTTTTGACAGTCACAAAAATTGATATAACATGATATTGATGGCAATATTTTAGCAATACGGGATGATCTAAACATGATGAAATAGTAGGTACAGCATACATGAACAATAAGATCGTTATAATAGAATAGTTCTTTTATGATTTGCATAATTAGGAATACGATGATATGATTGGTCGAGAGGACTTCCGGTAGTTGATATTGAAGTTGTTTATTTTTTGATAGATGACATTGACCAAACTTCTTTTCGTGACCAATGTAAATAAGATGACGGGGATAAAAGCACAAACAGGTTACAAAATTTTTGGGCCTGTAAATACCGGTAAATACCACTGGTAAATACTGGAGGGGGTATTTACCGCCTAACTTTGATTTTTACTACACCTTAATCGTTAAATTAAATAATAAATACTTACACATTCGTTTGATTGATAATAAGAGTTTTTGTAGTTTATTTTTATCTGATATCAAATTTCATGGAGTACATATTTTTGCGTTAACCAACAAGTATATTAATGCGACCAGACCTTAATGCACTGACACAAATATGAGGGGGCAGGCAGGGGGTACCTTTCTCCTTTCTCCAGCCCCCTCACTCCCTGTCTCCCTTTATCCTGTCGGACCCATCAAATATACAGTTTACGTGTAATAGAGGTTATGAGTGTGGAAAAATATATTCCTTATCTCCAATTTAAAGAATAGGGCTCTTCACAGTTTGTTCGGTCATATTGGATAGGGGCAGATTTTCATAATGGAGGTAGAAATGGTGTGAAAAATAAGGGAAAACATCATTAAAACAGAGCAGTTGCTTGGAAACACACATAGGCTCTCCCATACTTTCATACTATTTCCACCTCTTTCTAAAAAATCTGCCCCCTATCCAATATGGCCGAACTAACCGTGAAGAGCCCTATTATAAGGATTAAACGTTTCTTTTCTGACTTTTATTTGTTTATGAGTGAATTGGTTGAGTTTATTCACCTTTAAAGGCATTTAAACTTATATTTAAAATCATGAATTATTTCTTTTTTTTTGTAGGCAAATGTAATGTTAGAATACACATTAGATGATGCAAATGACTTACTAGATACAAACCTAGATGCAGCAAATAAAAGTTTAGCACAAGTGGAGGAAGATTTGTGTCTGATCCGAGATCAAACCACTACATTAGAAGTCAGTATCCTTTAAAAATTATAGATAACAAATTCTGAGGATGAATAACTGTTAATTCAAAAATTATTGTTGAACAAAAGACAAAAATGCAAGATTAGTAATTCTAATTTTTTAAATGCTGCACAAACAAGCAGTGGCGGATCCATAAATATTCATAAAGCGGGCCCACTGACTGCCTAAGAGAGGCCCACTCAATTTATGCTTCAGTTATTGCTTATATAATCCCTCAAAAGGGTGGAAAAAAAAGGGGGGGGGGGCTATGCACCCTGGGCAACCTGTCTAAATCTGCCTCTGACAAATATTGCTGTTAAAATATTTGAATTCAGGTTTTGCAAAAAATTGCTGTTAAAATATTTAAATTCAGGTTTTGCAAAAAATTGCTGTTAAAATATTTAAATTCAGGTTTTGCAAAAAATTGCTGTTAAAATATTTAAATTCAGGTTTTGCAAAAAATTTTGTTTCCGCAGTAATGAAAATTCAGCAAACAGTTCAGAAGTTATCCATATAGTAACTAAAGTTGGAAACACGGTCACTGTGTATCATCACCACCAGATATAGTACCTTTGACCTGGTTCATTGTCTAAGTAAAACATAATTACTTTACAAATACCAGCGTATAGCTAACTCAGGGTACCTATATGTTGGTATATGTATGTAGTAATGATGTTTTCCTAAAAAGATTTGTCTGTCAACACAGAAGTTGTAGACTCGATATGCTGCATAGGCGATTTACTCCTATCTTAATTGACTTGGGTTGTCAGATTTCCTGCTGTAGGTTGGAGGTTCTCGCTAAGGCTCTTGGGCTTTCTTCACCAATAAAACTGACAGCAAGAAATAGTCAATAGTGCTAAAAGTGGCCTTAAACCCATTACCAATCAATCAAGCAATAAATGATTAATTATTAGAAAACAATTTTATTCTTAAAATTTTATTGTAAATGTTCTTCAAAAGGGCTTATATATTTTTAAATTTTATAAAAAAATTTCTTTTTTGTTGGTGTTCTTGCCTTATTGGTATATACTTTCCTGTCCCTTCAATGACAATAATAGTGTTTTTGTTACTTTGGCATATAAGCACTCCTATGAAATTAAACAACAGGGGCCTCGATGGCAAAGTGGTCTTAGTAGTTTTTATACATACATATTTGAATAAAATTTTATCAAGAGAAAAAAAATAGTTACTACTGTAATCACTAGCAAGTCAACACTGAGGTTATGAGTTCGAACCACACTCTACTCCAATCTTTATTGACTATGATTGTCAGTTTTCATATCCAAGTTCTGCAGTTTTCTGTGGGCATTCTGGCTTCCTCCATCAATAAAAACTGGCTGCCACGATATAGCCCTAAAGTGGCTTTAAAACACCAAAAAACCAAGTCGAATTAAAACACCACGTCTAGGTTCTTGACACAAACAAGTTTTGGGTCGTAGTTTATCAACATTTTATTTTATTTATTAAGAACAGTTTTATAATGTATGATTTCCTTAACCAATGACAGACATGGCTAGGGTATATAATTGGGACGTGAAGCGGAGACAAGCGCTACAGGTTACCAAATCATAGCACCAATCCATCAAATCCGGTCTGCAATAGTGCTTTTTACACTGTGTTCAATGCATTATCATTTGGAACATCAGCTCACACAAGCAGAAATTCATTGGAGATGAACCGTTCAGAGAAAGTGGAGATAATTTTAAAAACTTTTGTATTTGTTCAGTTACAATTCCTATTAGTTCTGAATTCTTTTTCAAATTCAAAAATGTTTATAATATCAACTTTGGTAATAAAAAAGTTTTCAACACAGATCTAACATAAACCACATTTTATTAAAAAAAAAATTATAAAATCATTGCTACAGTTTCTGATAAAGATATGTAAATTTTAGATTATGACTTTAAAAACAGGTTCAATGTTTGTTTATTTTAATATATTTACTGCCTACTTATTATATAACCTGTGATTTTGCTTAGAACACTGACTTAACCAGTCTATATATGTGAACAAAATTTGTGGTGTACTATTACATATATTTATAATTGACAAATTTTTTTGTAAATACACAAATAAAAGTACTGAAAATGGCCGTGTTTTGATATGTTTAGAATGTGTGGAGAGAGAGAGATAAGACCAAGAATCATTGTGTTTTGTATATACTTTATTGAAAATTTTGACATTGAATTCTCAAAATCTTTATTTTTTTGGTGATCCATGGAAAAGATGGTCCTTAATATTATTTCTTTTGTACAATACCAAAGTTGTGTCAGTTTTTTTGCAAAATTGTCACCTGCTTACCACCACTTTTGGAGGACTTTGTGTTGAAGTAAGAGATCAGGGTTGATAAGTCCTTTTTGGCTACATATGATCATAGTTCTGTTGAGGTGTAATTTATTTGAGTGGGTTTTAAAATAAAAATATTTCTGTTATTTCATTGATCTGATATTGAGATGAAAGACTTAAATGCAGATGTATTTTCTAAAATTGTTGAATATAAAAATATGAATGTGGAATGATAAATGAGACAGCTATCCAGTAAAACTAAGTACAAAGTTATTTTTTATGGTCTTTTTTTTGTTCACCAATTCCTTGAATGATATTCAAAGAAGACCCTCAGGTGAGCTCTAGGATGATAAATAGTTTTGTCAGTTCCTTTCCCTTATAATTTCTTTTTCTCTTCAGAAAATTTGTTCAACTCAATTGGTGTTTAGTTCCCATATCAAAACTTTCTTATGTGAATGTCAATAAAAATGCGTAAAGATTTCAGTCCTGAATTGTACTTAATACTTTTTTTGCATAAATTCAAGTGAATCAAAATTTGTGGGCTGGAAATTTTCACGATCTATTTTTAAATATTTTGAATAAATTATAGCCTTTATTAGGTTTACCTGGTTGTTAAGATTCGAGGTCAGTCACCGTAGTGATAAAATATTATATGTTTAGAATAATTTAAAAAAAATTTAAAATGTTAAGCAGAAAAGAGTTTTAAATTCACATTAAAATTAGAAGATGTGATAGGATTGTAAATGCAACAACTCTCCACCAGAGACCAAACATAATAGAAGTTAACAACAATAAGTCATCATACAATCTTTAACACTGAGCAAAGCCCATACTACATTTAATAGTTACAACATGTGCAAAATAAGATGCTTTTCATTTGTTTATTAGTTGCTGTGGTAACATAATTTCAACAATATGTTAATCCTCTAAACAGGCTATACAAGTACCTTTACAAGATGCTGACATATAGTTGTTAATTTTTGTGTCGTTTGGTCTTTATTGCAGAGTTGTCTGATTGGTAATGGTACCACATCTTCTTTTTTGTATATGAAGATAATTTACCAACTAGAAACAGCCATTAAAACATTAGGATCTCACAATAGTGATATCATTATTTTAGTTACTGTAAATTCAAAAATTATTACGTGCATTTATTATTGCAATTTTGTCATTTTAAACTTAAATGCGATTTTAATTTTTACGATTTTGAGAAAAATCCTGCCTAATTCAAATTAAATATTACAAAATGCGAGTTTTAATTATTGGGTTTACAACTCTGTCGCATTATTCGCAATAATAAAAACCTCGCAATAATTTCTGAATTTACAGTATATCTATCCTGAGTAATGCCCCTTTGTGATTTTTTAGATTTTTGTTGTTTGTTTGCACGCTGTCAAGAGAGTCATAAGATGCCAATCTCAAACTTCAAAGACTTTATAACACCATGATTAATGGTGAAAAACAACTTAAACACAAACAACTGTCCACAAAACAATTGACTTGATGACTTGTCTGCTTATGTGTCACATAAGTAAAGCTTATAAATTATTGATGATAGATGAGTCATCATGATCACCCTACCTAATGTTCAGAGAAATATCTATTTTTTTAATTATGCTAAATTTACAATGAAACAATATCTAATTGTTGAGGTTCTTGATTAAATTTATTTATAAGTGATATGGCATTATTTCAAGGTGATAATTAGATAGTAACATTTAGGGAGCTACCATTTGATTTTTATGGAGGGGGCTAGGATGAAAAATTTTGTCCTGCATTTTTTTTAGTTGTAATCTCTGTCCTGCCATTTTATTTTTCACTCTATTCAGTCCTGCCTTTTTTTTTTTTTAGTTTATCCTGTCTTTTTTTTACCTAAATTGTCATCCTGACTTTTTTTATTGCAAGTGTCTCATCCTGCCTTTTTTTTTTACTCAAAATTCCTGTCCTGCCTATTTTTTTCAAATTTCATCCTAAATCCAAAATGTGATTACAATTGTGTTGCATTTTTAGCAATAACAAAAATATTACAATAATTTCCGAATTAACAGCATTTGGTACCTTATATAAATTCTCTTTTAGTCCAAATATGATTGTTCCCAAATATTTATATTATACATACATTAAGAGAATACACAACAATAACAAAAAAATATTGGAAAGTACAACAGATCACAGCAAAACCCAACTCATACAAAATAACAAACACGCCAACAATGGCCCAGATAGCCTGATTGAGCTCATGCTCAAAATGTTGTGGTTTAAATGTGCACAAACCCCTGATGCTACAAGCTTAGCTAAACCATATGTCTTACAAGTAAAATACACTACATGTATTAAAACTTTGCACATTGTGGTGACCAACAACTTGACCACTACACAGATAAGCTGGTAAGAGTACCGGTAGCCACAACACTGCTTTTTTAGAATACCAAAAAAAAATCAGAATTAATTCTTTTAACAGTTATCATCATGGAATCATAAATTTTTCAATTGATATGGGCATTATTTGTGCGGCTAGTCAGTATTAAAAATCTTCAGACCATTGGAAGAAAAAACCCTTAGCTGAATTAGTATATCGGGCAACATATATGCCTTACGAACAAATTATTCATTTGAAATTGACCAATGAATGATAAGCAAGGAACAATCAATCAATCAATCATGTTACTATTAGATTGTGACAACAACTGAAATGATTTAAACATTATTTTCTGTCTGTCCATGTACATATCAAGATTGACACTGAAGAAGAACACCTTTAGATAAAGACACACAGGAAAAAAATATATCATAATAAAAATCGGTAAACGGAAATAGATTGACATATTATGAAATGTTATGACAGTTTATGTCTTTTCGTTTGAAATACTGGGCAATAAATTCAACACAATACTACTGGTTAAAATTGAATTAGATAATACTGATATTGTATGATGTCACTTTCGTTGACATGTTTATAATATTTTGACTACCTACGAGCATAAATTAATAAAGATTACTCATAAGATGTCTGATTTGGACAAAAATGCATTTTCTTTGTTAAATTATTAAGTGACAAAACGACTAATAAAAGATGCATAATAGTATTATATTGAATTTTAATTAATTTTGTCAACATTGTCTACAACTAAGGTATGTCCATATGATTGTTGCTTGCTGTGCACATTGTTGCACCCATGTTAAAAACCATTTTCGCATATTTCCACTTAAAACTCTACAACTGGGGTAAAAACAATATATTAATCTTCTGTCAGAATTGACTGGGCTAGTAATAAAAAATTTAGTGGACAGGATATATCAATGGTCCTCATTTGATCGTGATTGGTTGGAGAAAAAATGTCTTCCTGAGGCAGCTTTGATTCTGATTGGACAATTTTCCTGAAGTTTTAAGATATATTTTAATAGACTTCAGGAGATTGATGACGGAAGATTCTTATTCAATGTTAATTTGACAGAAAGCATGGCTGCATGCGTCATTGCAGACAATTCTCAATGAAAAGCTATGAAAAGTATCATTTTCATCCTATTCTCTGAATTCATTTACTAGCTAAAATTAATCTCTTATTGCAGGAATCATTTTTGCAAAGCATTATTTATTGATTATAAACATTTAGATGAACACCTTACAAATTCACATGTAAATACAATGTTTAGAGACTGGCCACAAGGTGAGCAACACAAGCTACCAGGAGCCTCTAGTTTAAATTAATTAAGTTTTCAACATTGTTTTATTTGATAATAAATCATTGGTCAGGTTTTTTTTAACATAAAGGTTATTGTGTACATGTTATTTGACATATTTTTGAACTGATATGAAAGGGAGATAATTTTACAGCAAATTCTATAATTTCTAGTTGCGATGTCTCAAACATGACCAAGGTCTCCCATAATACCATGGTTTCAACGTTTTTTACAAATTTTTACTCATCTAACAAATGATTTAAGCTTTCTTTTCAGGAAATTGTTATTAAAATAGTTAAGTAAATAAAGAACAAATTACAAGAAGATTTTTTATAAAGGTCAAGGACACTGCAACCCAGCAATACAAAAAGAAAAAAGACATCCAGATGTCAGCATATGGTGTTCTACATAAGAAAGGTATTTGTTCAATATGTCAAAATGAAGGAAGTTGTATATCCAAGTCATTCTTTTTTTAAGCCCCTTCTGTGGCTTAGGTGGCATTTAGTTTTACCCTTGTCCTTATTTCATCCAAACGTCTCTAAATTGGTTTCAGTTATCTCACTTTCAATAGTAAAAAAGGTACCAGGATTATAATTTAGTACGCAAGACGCATGTTTTGTCTACATAAGACTCATCAATGATGCTCATATCAATTATTTATAAATCCAAACAAGTACAAAGTTTAAGATGTTATGAAACTTATACACAATGCTTATTACCGCAAAATAGATCAAGTTTGAAGTTTAGTGGCTTCACATTTATCCTTCTGGAGTTATGCCCCTTAATAGATTGAAAAATGCTGAATTTTCTGTTTCCTGTTCTTGTATTTGAATTTGCCTCATCCAAATGTTATGAAACTTGTCAACAATGCTTATTACCACAAAACATGGATTAAGTTTGAATTTGAGTAGCATCACTTTTACCATTCTAGCGTTATGTCCCTTTACAAACGGAATTTTTTTGTCTGCAATCCCAGAGTTTTTGGGTTTTCACGATGTTAATCAACTATGGCAGATAATGAAATTTCAATGAAGTTTCATTAATAAGTTTTATAGCTATGAGATACTTGCCAAGTAAGTTCTCTTTAATATCCATTGTTTCGAATGTTGTTCTTAAATCTCAAGTTCTTGGTGTACCCTATTGAAATTATTACCCAGAATGCATTAGATGCTGAAACAATCTAATATTTGTGATAATGAGTTACTGGTGAAAATAAAGGAAAATAAAGATTCTAATTGCATTTGAATTACACTTTCATTTTCCTTCTATAAGAAGAATAAAATATACATTTTAAACAGCTAAAATATGAAATAATATGACCCTCGAACAGATATATGCATACAGAAAAAACATTGTATTGTATATTAAATACTAATTAATGTTTGACAATGTCTCTATTACTTGTCATCTCACCTGATATATTACCTGTTCATTATTGGTGTACCTGTTCACAATACTACTGACACATACTTCACGATGATATGGATAATGTCGATTTTATTCAGCAAGGTTAGTATTGTACGTAGAATATATTTTATTGTAGCAGAGACATATAATAAAATTTGTATTATATGTCTCTGATTGTAGTAAATAGTCCATTTTGTTAGAGTTTCGGCCACTGGCCTTCTTCAGTTTCTAATTCTATATTATCATTCTTAATTGCATGGTTGACATTTTACATTTACAATTATTAAGATGTTAAAGATTTGTAAATTATCAAACTGTTATAAGTTCTTTTATGAATAAACATTGTACATGTATTCTTAATACATACCATATATCATCACTTTAACTTTTAGTAACATATGTATAAGAACTTGTAAGTGCAGGGGCGGATCCAGCCATTTGAAAAATAAAGTGGGGGGTTCCAACTATATGCTCCCATTCAAATGCATTGATTGGCCAAAAAAAAAGGGGGGGGGGGTTCCAACAGGCGTCATTAAGGAGTAAAGGGGGTGGCGTCAATTTGGAGGAAAGGGTTAATTTTTACCTTAAACACGTTTATTTTTGATCT
>CM034357.1:37613909-37627108 GCA_019925275.1 Mytilus edulis
AAAAATTACCATAGATTATTGCGGGGCAAAAATGTAAAATGTTATCAAGGGAAGATTGAAAAATTTAAGCCCTTTGGGTTTTTTTAAAAAAAAGGAAAAAATTAAAGGAAAAAATGTTTTAAAATTAAATTTTAAGGTGGGCACTTTATTGCAAATGTTTAAAAAAATGGGGTTTCAATTTAAATGCAATTGCTAAAATTTTTTGGAAAGGGGAAAAATAATGAACCTACTACATTTTTTTATTCAAAAAACTTTTTTAATAACTTAAACTGACAGTTTTTAAAATTTGACAGGAAAAAAATTTAAAAATGTTAGTTTTAATTTTTAGAAAAAGAATATGATAAAAAGAAAAAAAAAAAAATTTTAAACAAATTTTGTTTAAAAAAAAAAAATTATAAATTTCCAAAAAAAACTTGATAACTTATTCTTTTAGTAATCATTGTTTTTTTAAACCCCTTAAAATGAAGAGATATGCCCCAAGTAAAAAAAAGCCCCAAAAAGTTCAGTGGTTCAAAAATAAGAAAATTCATAAGCATCGATCAAAATCCTAATCCCTTAAAATCAAAATTTATTAATTAAGGGATTACAAAATAAAAACACAGAATGTATTACTTTCTTTCAATTGACATACTTTAATAACATAAAAGTAGTTCCAAAATGAAATTTAGCTTTTTTTCCAATAAAAAAATTTTTTAAAAAATTTGTTATCAATGGTAACCAATATACACATTCTTCTAAATAAGGAGATCAAAGGTCATTTCTCTGGGATAGGTCAAAGGTAAAAAATTCAATCAAAATAAAATTATTGCAAAGATGTAATAATAAATGGGTTATACTTATCATAAGAGTAAATAGGGTAAACACTTTGTCATAAGAAAGAACCCCCCTTTTTATTGAACCTATAAAGGGAATATTCTAGTACAAGCCCTTCCCCCTTGAAAGACATCCTTTCACATTAATAAGCGGATTACAGAAAACTATTTTATCTGCGGATGAAATACACCTTGACGTAATAACTTATTGTACTATAATATCCCATCTAAAAGTAGATGTACAATAAAATTCGGTCAAAGTTCATTGTTGATTCATTGGAATGCAGATACAAAGGATTGTCCAGCTTAAAATAAATGGATAAATATTCTGATTTCTTAATCATTATTGAAGCAAAAAATAATTGTTGAATAAATCTTATAAGAAAAGACATTAATTTGCATTTTTGACATTTCTTTTTTCGAGACAGGTATCTATATTTTGAATAAGGGGTTATTACCTTTATAAAAGATTAATTAATTGTCTAATTTATACACAGTAGCATATATCTTATGAATATTATGGAGTGAGATATATAAAGGAGAAAAAAGAATGCACCTTATTGGCATAAATCATAAATGCCTAAGCTTTTAGTTGTCTGTAATGATTGAAAACCTGGGACTATTATTTTAGTATAATAGTCCCAGTTGAAACTAACTGAGCATTTTTTCAAATAAAATATCTACAGGACCCAGCAAGGAGGAAAACAATAAGGATTTTATATTCTGTAAAATATCTTAAGTTTTTCATCATCAGGTGAATCTGATTGTTCTGAAAAAATGGTAAAATGAGAAGAAGCATTCTCTAAAGGCGGAGTCAAAGGTCATTTTTTTTAGAATGGGTTCAAATTTTTTTATCTTTGTTGAAAAATTGAAACAAACAAAAATTAATTTCATAGACTACATTGAGTATGGAATACATTGTACACAGCATATATAAATAATAGTCCCAAGCTTTTGGTACTGTTCAAGACACTCCACTCCTTTTATGAGGGAACGTTTCTTGTTCATTGGAGGTAAATACAACAACAAACCCGAGACTACTGTTAAGAATTGAACATTTCCTCTACTGAATTACAGGCCCTGATTGGGACAGTCACATAGTTTAGTTTAGTTTAAACATATTTTATTTAAAGGGATTGGGAAACAACCATTTTTGCAACTTATATAAATCCTTTCCACTTTACACAGTCACATATAGGATGTGGTGGGGCTGAACATGTTTGTTGGGGCTCAACCCCTCGCTAACATTGCACAGTTGTGTAACAGCAGAATGTTAGTACAAACTGTAAAAATCAGTTTGAAATGGCCTTACTGACAGCAGCATCAAACACAAAAAATATCTAATTAGAAGACAAAATAACACAAAGTATACCTCATAGAGCATACCCATAGCCAGGGGGGGTTTGGTGGGTTCGGAACGAAACCCCCCCCCCCCCCCCTTGAAACCAAATATGCACTGTTAAAGTCAACGTTCTGTTCAAATTGTGACTGTTAAAGTCGAGTTCATGGGTCCAAAATACCAACCCCCCCAACCCCAACCCCCTTGGAAATTCCTGGCTACGGGCCTGTAGGGGTATACTTGTTGTTACTGAAAGCTACTTTAATGCCAATAAACATTAAATAAATCATGTTTTCCCCACTGTGCCCGTTAAAGGACACAAAAGGAAAATAAAATGATATAAAAGTCCCACAACTGTCTAAATCAACTTCATAAATTAATGTTGATGTAGTAATAATAGGTATTTCATGTATACCTATATTCTGTGTTTGAGCCTTTGAGGTCATGATAAAATGTATGTAGTGATTTTGACAAGAAAAACAATGACTTGATGAAAACTGGATAGGTAATGCACATTAAAATTAACTAGATATCATTGAGAGGGAGCCATCTCTGTGGGCCCCACTGTCAATAACGTGGGGTAAATAAGTTGTATGGATAATCTGATATGAAGCATTATTTGAAGTTATTACATAGTCTCATGTGTGATTTTGATCTAAATTTTAAGTTAAAACTGATAAATATTCTCATCTTACTTTCATAGTATAATAGTGATATGACGCATGATGTGAACTCATTGTTTACTACTCTAAGGTGACTTCTGATATATGGATTGATGTTTGAACAATATGTTTAAAGGTGCTGCCCAATTGATATTATGTCACATATTTTTAGAATTATGCCTTCAATATATTAGACCACCAAGTATAAAGTATGAAATATTAATGGTTTCTCGAGAGGTAGAGCGGACACAATTTGTTAAGAACTACGAACGGATGGACAGACCGACAGACTGATCTTAGACCTAGGATGCATACATTATGACACATTCTCTTGTGTTGGTTATATATATGTTAATTGAAAATGTTTGTCAGGTATAAAGTATGAAAAATAACAGCTGTCCTCTCAAAATATAATGTGGATCAAATTTGTTAGCGATGGACAGACCAACAGACAGACAGACCTTTGACCTAGGAAGTGGTACATACATCATGACACAACCTCTGGTGTTGGTTAAAATGGATGTCAAGTATAATATTTGAAATCATAACGGTTCTCAAGATATAGAGCGACACAATCTTCACCACAGGAACACAGGGTTTTCAACTGAAACCAAAGTTTTTTTTGACGTGACCTTTGACCTAGGAAGTTGTACATACATCATGACACGCCCTCTGGTGGTGGTTAAAATGTATGACAAGTATAATCTTTGAAATCATAACGATTATCTAGATATGGAGCGGACACGATCTTCACCACAGGACACAGGATTGTCAACTCGAAACCAAAGTTTTTGACCTTGACCTTTGACCTAGGAAGTTGTACATACATCATGACACACCCTCTGGTGGTTGTTAAAATGGATGTCAAGTAATAAACTTTGAAATCATAATGGTTATCTAGATATGGAGCGGACACGATCTTCACCACAGGACACGGGGTTGTCAACTGAAACCAAAGTTTTTGACCTGACCTTTGACCTAGGAAGTTGTACATACAACATGACACACCCTCTGGTGTTGGTTATAATCATGTTAAGTATTAAGTATGAAATCATAACGGTTCTCTAGATATGGAGCGGACACGAAAGTGTTACGGACGGACAGACGGACGGACGGACAGACGGACGGACGGACAGACTGATCACTATAGGGCGACCCGCCGTCGGCGGGGCCCTAATTAGCAACAGTGGTGGCCATCTTTCATCGACTAATATAAAAATAAGTAGATGTGTAAAGAGCGCATGAATGCCATCTTTTTTCTGCTGCAAAACAGAATTGTTAGTATAGATATGCAGCTTATCAGAAATTGGTAAATAGGCTTGCATGATTTGTTTTACACTAGTAAATGTTGGGCCCTTTATAGCTTGTTGTTCAGTGTGAGCCAAGGCTCCATGTTGAAGGCCGTACCTTGACCTATAATGGTTTACTTTTATAAATTGTTATTTGGATGGCGAGTTGTCTCATTGGCACTCATACCACATCTTCCTATATCTATTGCATGAGCATATCCTTTGGGTGTGTGGATATGCTTGCCTTTAATAAATATGACTGTTTAAATGTTTCAATGACTCTGGCAAGACAATTTTCAAAATCAAAAGTAGTTTGCCTGCTTTCACTTATCCCAACAACAGTGTCAAGTTTGAATTAAGCACAAACATGTAAAAAATTACCCTAATATGGACAAGTAAAGATCCATAACTCTTGAATGACAAATTAATAATTTTGAATGTCTTATGGTACAAAAAATGTATCTTACTTTTTACCTAAGTTGAAAAGCATTCAAAATTGTTTCTTTTTAATTTTCTAAACAAGATTTTCTAGATATTCCATTCTAATTATCCTTTAATCTGGGTTGTTGGAGCCAAGGGAAAGAACACTTGCAATCAATGCCCAATTTTCTATTAGTTGAGGATTTTAGGTCAAAATGTACGCAACTTGGACTGAAAAACCTATCTCTGAAACCAATGGTAATATAATAAGTTGCTGATGTTCTAGTAATGGAAATCTACTGTACCTCAGCTTACTCAGTATAAAAGTGCCAATCTGCCTAAGAATCAGGATTTGGTGAAAATAAGACAAACAAAAACCCACTCAAGTTGACAATAATGTATGTTCAAATTGTATAATGGTGCATGGAAATAACATTTGTTTCCTTTTTCTGTTTCTGGTAATTCCAGATATAATTTTGGTTGAAATGCACTATCTAAAATTAACAATTAAGGGGAGCTAACTCTATAATTTTATTTTCATTCTTCTAACCAAAAGTTATCTAGAGGTTTCTCAAATACGAGACAAGCAAAAAAAAAAGACCTACCATTTTTAACTCAGGATGAGAGTAACTTCAAAATCGGTTGGGAAGGTGGGTGGGTTTTTTTCTGCAATGTTTTGAAATTTTTCTTAATTGCTTGATTCTTACAATGACTGACATTTAATATACCACTTTCCACTCTGTCTGACTTTTTGCTTTTATTTTGAATTTCTGGTCTTTTTTGCCAAAAAACTGCAGGTCAGTGTATTGCAGCAAATATGCATCATGATTTATTGATATTGATATAATGATATCTAAGAAATTGATGCATTCTGGCAAGTACAGTGTAACCTGCCTAATCTGACAGCTGAGTATTCCAACATCCTGTTTTAACCAACACATTTTCAATCCAAAAATATGCCTATCCTTCAGGCTTGCAAAATAAAAACAGACTATTCTGACACCCTGTTCAATCTGACATTTTTTTCTAGTCCCTCATTGTCGGATAACACAGGTTACACTGTATGACTAGAGAGATAGCATATGGAAGGCTAATAAAATATTTTAAAGCAAATACTGTTAAAAACATTAATTCATCCTTATTCTTGATCCTAATCCACATCACATGCAAGCTTACTTATGTAAATTTAAGATGAATGTCAACAAAGAATAGTCAATCAGCAGATCAAAAATAAACGTGTTTAAGGTAAAAATTAACCCTTTCCTCCAAATTGACGCCACCCCCTTTACTCCTTAATGACGCCTGTTGGAACCCCCCCCCCCCTTTTTTTTTGGCCAATCAATGCATTTGAATGGGAGCATATAGTTGGAACCCCCCTTTACTCTGGTTTGGAACCCCCTTTTCAAATGGCTGGATCCGCCCCTGCACTTACAAGTTCTTATACATATGTTACTAAAAGTTAAAGTGATGATATATGGTATGTATTAAGAATACATGTACAATGTTTATTCATAAAAGAACTTATAACAGTTTGATAATTTACAAATCTTTAACATCTTAATAATTGTAAATGTAAAATGTCAACCATGCAATTAAGAATGATAATATAGAATTAGAAACTGAAGAAGGCCAGTGGCCGAAACTCTAACAAAATGGACTATTTACTACAATCAGAGACATATAATACAAATTTTATTATATGTCTCTGCTACAATAAAATATATTCTACGTACAATACTAACCTTGCTGAATAAAAATCGACATTATCCATATCATCGTGAAGTATGTGTCAGTAGTATTGTGAACAGGTACACCAATAATGAACAGGTAATATATCAGGTGAGATGACAAGTAATAGAGACATTGTCAAACATTAATTAGTATTTAATATACAATACAATGTTTTTTCTGTATGCATATATCTGTTCGAGGGTCATATTATTTCATATTTTAGCTGTTTAAAATGTAATATTTTATTCTTCTTATAGAAGGAAAATGAAAGTGTAATTCAAATGCAATTAGAATCTTTATTTTCCTTATTTTCACCAGTAACTCATTATCACAAATATTAGATTGTTTCAGCATCTAATGCATTCTGGGTAATAATTTCAATAGGGTACACCAAGAAACTTGAGATTTAAGAACAACATTCGAAACAATGGATATTAAAGAGAACTTACTTGGCAAGTATCTCATAGCTATAAAACTTATTAATGAAACTTCATTGAAATTTCATTATCTGCCATAGTTGATTAACATCGTGAAAACCCAAAAACTCTGGGATTGCAGACAAAAAAATTCCGTTTGTAAAGGGACATAACGCTAGAATGGTAAAAGTGATTGCTACTCAAATTCAAACTTAATCCATGTTTTGTGGTAATAAGCATTGTGACAAGTTTCATAACATTTGGATGAGGCAAATTCAAATACAAGAACAGGAAACAGAAAAATTCAGCATTTTTCAATCTATTAAGGGGCATAACTCCAGAAGGATAAATGTGAAGCCACTAAACTTCAAACTTGATCTATTTTGCGGTAATAAGCATTGTGTTAAGTTTCATAACATCTTAAACTTTGTACTTGTTTGGATTATAAATAATTGATATGAGCATCATTGATGAGTCTTATGTAGACAAAACATGCGTCTTGCGTACTAAATTATAATCCTGGTACCTTTTTTACTATTGAAAGTGAGATAACTGAAACCAATTTAGAGACGTTTGGATGAAATAAGGACAAGGGTAAAACTAAATGCCACCTAAGCCACAGAAGGGGCTTAAAAAAAGAATGACTTGGATATACAACTTCCTTCATTTGACATATTGAACAAATACCTTTCTTATGTAGAACACCATATGCTGACTCTGGATGTCTTTTTTCTTTTTGTATTGGGGTTGCAGTGTCCCTTGACCTTTATAAAAAATCTTCTTGTAATTTGTTCTTTATTTACTTTAAATATTTTTTAAAAACAATTTCCTGAAAAGAAAGCTTAAATCATTTGTTAGATGAGTAAAAATTTGTAAAAAAACGTTGAAACATGGTATTATGGGAGGGCCTTGGTCATGTTTGAGACATCGCAACTAGAAATTTAGAATTTGCTGTAAAATTATCTCCCTTTCAAATCAGTCAAAAATATGTCAAATAAAATGTAACACAATAACCTTTATGTTAAAAAAAAAAACCCGAAACCCAAAATTTATTATCAAATAAAACAATGTTGAAAACTTAATTAAAATTTAAACTAGAGGTCCTGGTAGCTTGTGTTGCTCACCTGTGGGCCAGTCTCTAAAAAATTGTATTTACATGTGAAATTTGTAAGGTGTTCATCTAAATTTATAATCAATAATAAAAGCTTTGCAAAAATGATTCCTGCAATAAGAGATTAATTTTAGCTAGTAAAAAGAATTCAGAGAATAGGATGAAAATGATACTTTTCATAGCTTTTCATTGAGAATTGTCTGCAATGAAAGCATGCAGCCATGCTTTCTGTCAAATTAACATTGAATAAGAATCTTTCCCCACAATCTCCGAAGTCTATTAAAATATAAACTTAAAACTTCAGGAAAATTGTCCAATCAGAATCAAAAACGCCCCAGGAAACATTTTTTCTCCAACCAATCACGATCAAATGAGGACCCTTGATATATCCTGCCACTAAATTTTTTATTAAAACCCAGTCAATTCTGACAGAAATTTAAAATATTTTTTTACCCCTTGTAATTTTAAGTGGGAAAATGCAAAATGGTTTTTTTAAAATGGGGGCAACAAGTGCAAGCAACAACAATCATATGGACATACCTTAGTTTAGACAATGTTGACAAAATTAATTAAAATTCAATATAAAACTATTTCATCTTTTATTAGTCGTTTTGTACTTAAAATTTTTAACAAAGAAAAGCATTTTTGTCCAAATCAGACTCTTATGAGTAATTTTATTAATTTATGTCGTAGGTATAAAATTTTAAAAAAACATTTCAACGAAATGACTCATACAATATCAGTATTACAAATTCAATTTTAACCAGTAGTATTGTGTTGAATTTTTGCCCAGTATTTCAAACAAAAAGACATAAATGTCATAAATTTTCATAATATGTCAATCTATTTCCGTTTACCGATTTTTATTATGTATATTTTTTTCCTGTGTGTCTTTACTAAAGGTGTTTTTTCAGTGTAAATCTTGATATTACTGGACAGACAGAAAATAATTTTTAAAAACATTTCAGTTGTTGTCACAATCAAAGTAAATTTGATTGTTATTGTTCCTTTGCTTTCATTCATTGGAAATTTTCAAATAAAAATTTTTTGTTCGTAAGGCATATATTTTTGCCCGATTACAAATTTCAGCAAGGGGTTTTTTTTTCTTCCAAGGGTCTGAAGATTTTTAATACTGACTGCCGCACAAAAATCCCCATATAAATTTAAAAAAATTTATGATTCCATATGATAACTGTTAAAAAAAATTTAAATTTCTGATTTTTTTTTGGATTCTAAAAAAGCAGTTTGTGGCTACCGGTCCCTTTTTACCAGTTACTTGTAGTGGTAAAGTTGTTGGTCCCACAATGTCAAAGTTTTAAACATGTAGTGTTTTTTACTTGTAAAATATTTTTTAGAAGCTTGTAGCATCGGGGTTTTTGTGAAATTTTTAAAACCACAACATTTTGAGCATGACTATCGGGCTATCGGGGCCATTGTTGGCCCCGTGGTTTTTTTTTAGATTGGGTTTGCTTTATCTGTTGTACTTTCCAATATTTTTTTTATTGTTGTGTATTCTCTTAATGTATGTATAAATAAAATTTGGGAACAACATATTTGGATAAAAGGGAATTTTTTAAAAGGGTCCAAAAGCTTTAATTTTCGGAAATTATTGAAATTTTTTTGTTATTGCTAAAAATGCAACAAATTTAATCCATTTTGGATTTAGGATGAAATTTGAAAAAAAAGGCAGGACAGGAATTTTGAGTAAAAAAAAAAAAAAGGGAGGATGAGACACTTGCAATAAAAAAAGTCAGGGTGACAATTTAGGAAAAAAAAAACAGGGTAAACTAAAAAAAAAAAAGGCAGGACTGAATAAGTGAAAAATAAAATGGCAGGACAGAATTACAACCCAAAAAAAATGCAGGACAAAATTTTTCATCCAGCCCCCTCCATAAAAATCAAAATGGTAGCCCCTAAATGTTACTATCTAATTTTCACCTTGAAATAATGCCATATCACTTATAAATAAAAATTTAATAAAAAAACCTCAACAATTAATATTGTTTCATTGTAAATTTACATAATTAAAAAAATAGATATTTCCTGAACATTAGGTAGGGGGGATCATGATGACTCATCTACATCAATAATTTATTTTTTATTGTGAGACCAAATTTTTTTAATGGCTTTTTCTAGTTGGTAAATTATCTTCATATACAAAAAAAAAAAATTGGGGTTTTCCCCTTCCCCAATCAGACAACTCGGCAAAAAAGGCCCAAAAAAGAAAAAAAAAAATTTAAAAAACCAATTTCAGAAATCTTGAAAAAGGGACTTGTAAAAGCCTTTTTAAAGGGGAATTAACATTTTTGGTTGAAATTATGTTCCCAAACGGGCAACTAATAAAAAAATTTAAAAAAACCCCCCTTTTTTTTGCACATGTTGTAAACTTTTAAAAATGTAGTATGGGTTTTTGCTAGTGTTAAAAAAATTTTATGATGACTTTTTTTTTGTTAATTTTTCTATTATGTTTGGTCTCTGGGGAGATTTTGTTGCTTTTTTACAATCCTATAAACATTTCTAATTTTAATGGGGAATTTAAAACTCTTTTCCCCTTAACTTTTTAAATTTTTTTTTAAATTATTCTAAAAATAATTTTTTTTTATCACTACGGGTGACGACCTCGAACCCAAAACAACCAGGAAAAAACCCAATAAAGGTTTTAATTTATTAAAAAAATTTTTAAAAATAGATCGTAAAAATTTCCAGCCCAAAAAATTTTGATTCATTTGGGAATTTATGAAAAAAAAATTTTTTAAAAGTAAAATTCAGGACTGAAATCTTTAGGGCTTTTTTAAATTAAAAATTTCACATAAGAAAGTTTTGATAGGGGAAAAACTAAAAAACCCAATTTTAGTTGAAAAAATTTTTTTTCCTGAAGAGAAAAAAAAAATTATAAGGGAAAGGAACTGAAAAAACTTTTATCATCCTAGACCCCCTGGGGGTCTTTTTTTGAATATCTTTAAAGGAAGGGGGGGAACAAAAAAAAAAGGGACCAAAAAAAAAATAATTTGAAATTTAAAATTTTTACGGAAATAGCTGTTTTTTTTTTATCTTTCCCACATTCATATTTTTATATTTAACAATTTTAGAAAATACATCTGCAAATTTTAAATCTTTTTAAACTCAAAATCAAATCAATGAAAAAAAACAAAAAAATTTTTTATTTTTAAAAAAACCCCCCCCAAATAAATTACACCTCAAAAAGAACTAAATCAAAATGAGCCAAAAAAGGGGCTTAAACAACCCCCGATCTCTTACTTTAACACAAAGTCCCAAAAGTGGTGGTAAAAAAAAGGGGGGGAATTTTGCAAAAAAAGACCAAAAACTTTGGTAAATTTTACAAAAGAAAAAAAATTAAGGGGCCCTCTTTTTCCCTGGTTACCAAAAAAAAAAGATTTTTTAAATTTTAATTCAAAATTTTTTTAATAAATATATACAAAACACAATGAAATTTTTGGCCCCTTAAAAACTCTCTCTCCAAAACATTCTAAAAAAAAATCAAAAAACGGGCCCCCTTTTCTTTCTTTTAAATTTTTGTATTTAAAAAAAATTTGTCAAAAATAAATTTTATGGGAATAGTAAAAACCAAAAAAAATTTTGTTCACAAAAAATGGGGCTGGTTAAATCAGTTTTTAAAGGGAAAAAACACAGGTTTTTAAAAAAAAGTAGGGGGAATTAAAAAAATATTAAAATAAAAAAAAAACATTGAACCTTTTTTTTAAAAAATCAAATCAAAAAAATTTAAAATATCCCCTTTTCAGAAAATGTAGCAATGATTTTTTTAATTTTTTTTTAATAAAAAATTTTGGGTTTTTTTAAAATTGTGTTTTAAAACTTTTTATTACCAAAAGTTATATTTTAAAAAATTTTTTAATTTTAAAAAAAAAATTCAGAAAAAAAAAAGGAAATTTTAAAATGAACAAAAAACAAAAAATTTTTTTAAAAAATCTCCACTTTCTTTAACGGGCCCCCCTCCAATGAATTTTTGCTTTTTTGAGCTGATGTTCCCCAAAAGATAATGCATTGAACACCCGGTTTAAAAAAAAAATATTGGTGAAGAAGCCCAAGAGCCTTAGCGAGAACCTCCAAACCTACAGCAGGAAATCTGACAACCCAGTCAAATTAAGATAGGAAGTAAATCGCCTATGCAGCATATCGGGGTCTACAAACTTCTGGTGTTTGAACAGACAAATTCTTTTTAGGAAAAAACATCATTACTACATACATATACCAAATATAGGTACCCTGAGTTAGCTATACGCTGGTATTTGTAAAGTAATTATGTTTACTTAAGAAAAAAGAACCAGGTAAAAAAGGTACTATATCTGGTTGGTGATGATACACAGTGACCGTTTTTTCCAACTTTAGTTACTATATGGATAAACTTCTGAATTTGTTTGCTGAATTTTCATAACTGCGGAAACAAAATTTTTTGCAAAACCTAAAATTTAAAATATTTTAAACAGCAATTTTTTGCAAAACCTGAATTTAAATATTTTAACAGAAAAATTTTTTGCAAAAACCTGAATTTAAAATATTTTAACAGCAATTTTTGGCAAAACCTGAATTTCAAATATTTTAAACAGCAATTTTTTGTCAAGAGGCAGATTTAGGACAGGTTCCCAGGGTGCATAGCCCCCCCCCCTTTTTTTTTTCCAACCCCCTTTTGAGGGATTATAAAAGGGCAATAAATGAAGAAATAAAATTGAGTGGGCCTCTCTTAGGCAGTCAGGGGGCCCGCTTTTTATAAATATTTATGGAATCCGCCACTGTTGTTTGTGCAGCATTTAAAAAATTTAGAATTACTAATCTGGCCATTTTTTTTTCTTTTGTTCAACCCAATAATTTTTGAATTAACAGTTATTAAATCCTCAGAATTTGTTTATCTATAATTTTTAAAAGGATACTGACTTCTAATGTAGTGGTTTTGATCTCGGATCCAGACACAAAATCTTCCTCCACTTGTGCTAAAAACTTTTATTTGCGCATCTAGGTTGGTATCTGTAAGTCATTTTTGCATCATCTAAGTGTATTCTAACATTACATTTTTTCCTACAAAAAAAAAAAAAAAAAATAATCATGATTTTAAAAAAATAAGTTTAAATGCCTTTTAAAGGTGGGAAAAAACTCAACCAATTCACTCATAAACAAATAAAAGTCAGAAAAGAAAACGTTTAAATCCTTAAATAGGGCTCTTCCACGGTTATTTCGGGCCATATTGGGATAGGGGGGGGAAAAATTTTTTTAGAAAGAGGTGGGAAAAAAAATAAATGAAAGTATGGGGAGGGAAAACCTATGTGTGTTTTCCAAGCAAAACCTGCTCGTTTTAATGATGATTTTCCCCTTTTTTTTTCACACCATTTTCTACCTCCATTATGAAAAAATCTGCCCCCCATCCAAATATGAGCCCCCAACCAAA
>CM034357.1:37627208-37682984 GCA_019925275.1 Mytilus edulis
GCTTTTTTGGGGCCTTTTTTTTGGCCCCTAATTCCTAAACTGTTGAGACCAAAACTCCCAAAATCAATCCCAACCGTTCTTTTGTGGTCATAAACCTTGTGTCAAAATTTCATAGATTTCTATTAACTTAAACTAAAGTTATAGTGCGAAAACCAAGAAAATGCTTATTTGGGCCCTTTTTGGCCCCTAATTCCTAAAATGTTGGGACCAAAACTCCCAAAATCAATACCAACCTTCCTTTTGTGGTCATAAACCTTGTGTTAAAATTTCATAGATTTCCATTCACTTTTACTAAAGTTAGAGTGCGAAAAACTAAAAGTATTCGGACGACGGACGACGACGACGCCGACGCCAACGTGATAGCAATATACGACGAAATTTTTTTCAAAATTTGCGGTCGTATAAAAATTAAACTCACCATTAGTGTTCTTCTCAACTCTGTATCTGGTAGTTCTGTTGCTAAACGTAAACTTTCATAACTTATTTTATCTTTAGGTCTCTGATTCCAGGCAAATAATACTCCCATTTGAAATGTAGTGACTTCTAAGTCAAACTTGCCTGTATCGTTACCAAAAGTAATCTGAAAAGAAACATTGAAATCTTATAAAGGTGATAATCCAATTTTATAATTATATTTACTGGCAATAATCACATGTTTTATGACAAATTTTTGCTGGTGATGCATCCATGAATTTGGATTGTGATTGAATATTTGACACAGCATAGATTTGTGACAAAAAATGAATGTGTCAAAGAACTGAAAAACTTGAAACTGGACATTTACCTATAATGGTCCAAAATTTAAGTACATGGTTAGAATCAGCAAACAAAGAACCCTAAGAATTAAATTTGTGATGAAATCAAACCAAAGTTGAATTCTTGAACCCTTTGGACCTCAAATTGGACCAATTTGATAAAGAGCCCAAAATAAATACATGGTTAGATTCTTTGGGTCAGGTGAGCTATAAAAAAAGATGTGGTATGATTGACATTGAAACAACTATCTTACAGAATCCAAATGATGTAGATTCTTTATTGGTATTAATATTGATTTTGTTATCAGTTGAATTAAAAGCAAACTGAATATTATTGTTATATACATATATACATTCATGGATCTACAATCTGTCGATACCTGTATCTTGACTGTTTATGACGTCTTTACACTTAATCCATTGGATGTTGAATGTGTACTGATTGATTATTTAGTCTTAGATGCATGATTTTTTTATAAGTTGTTTGTGGCTTTGAACTAGATGTTAGTAACTGCCAGTACTCTCAGATTTGTATGTAGTGTCTTTTTATACGCCCGTCAAAATTTTGACGGGAGGTATTATGGTATACAAATGTCCGGTGTCCTTCCGTCTGGCTGTCCGTCCGTCTGGCTGTCCGTCCGTCTGGCTGTCCGTCTGTCTGTCCGGCGTAAACATGTCGCACCGTAACTTGAGAACGACTTATCTAAATTTCATGAAACTTAATATAGTTTTTTATGATGGTCAAATGATCTGTATACTTTTTGGTGAAAATAAGATTTAAACTTTTTGAGTTACCGCACTTTGTAACTAAAACAGGGGTGTGTTTTTTTTCACATGTCGCACCGTATCTCAAAAACGATTCTTGATTATTGCTTAAAACTTTACACACTTCTTAGTTATATTAATCTTAATATCTGTATACTTTTTGGTGATGATTCAAAATTTCATTTTTGAGTTATTGAGTATTTTGTAAAAAAGGGGGAGGGGGTTTTTACATGTCGTGCCGTATCTCAAAAATGATTTATGGTTATTGCTTAAAACTTTACACACTTCTTTGTTATATTAATCTAAAGATCTGTATACTTTTTGGTGATGACTCAACATTTTATTTTTGAGTTATTGAGTATTTTTTTTAAAAAGGGGAGGGTTTTTTTTACATGTCGCGCCGTATCTCAAAAACAATTTATGATTATTGCTTGAAACTGTACACACTTCTTTGTTATATTAATCTAAAGATCTGTATACTTTTTGGTTTGATTCAAAATTTTATTTTAGTGATATTTGTAAAAAAAAACAGGGTGGGGGGGGGGGGGGGGGGGGGGGGGGGGGGTTTCACATGTCCCGCCGTGTCTCAAAAGCAATAAATGGTAATTGCTTAAAACTTTCTCAGAAACTATTTATGATTATTGCATAAAAACTTCCACACAAGACGTCGGGCGTATCATGCACTCATGGCGCAGCTGTTTATTGTTGTTGGGATATACAAGTAGGCGGCCACATCCACTGTGTGTAGTATTTCATCTGATGAGTTAAGCCTTTTTCAACTGATTTTTATATTTCATTCTTATGTTGTTATGTTACACCACTGTCCAAGGTTAGGGGGAGGATTGGGATCCTGCTAACATGTTGAACGCTGCCACATTCTGTATGTATGTGCCTGTCCCAATTCAGGAGCCTGTAATTCAGTAGTTGTCATTTGTTGATGTGTTACATTTTTGTTTTTCGTTCATTTCTTGCACATATATTAGGCTGTTAGTTTTCTCGTTTGAATTGTTTTACATTTGTCATTTCGGGCCTTTTGTAGCTGACTATGTGACTATGCGGTATGGGCTTTGCTCATTGTTGAAGGCCATGTGGTGACCTATAGTTGTTTAATTCTGTGTTATTTGGTCTCTTGTGGAAAGTTGTCTCATTGGCAATCATACCACATCTTCTTTTTTATAGATGTAGATGTAGGCAACTATAGATGACAGTACAGTCTTCAACGATGAGCAAATTCAATAAGGTAATGTACTCAGATATAAGCTGAATACTTACAATTCCATTAGACATCAGATGATGCCACTGTAATTTACGACCACTGTGTTTCTGTCGGTAAAACTCCTCCACTTGTGGGATATAGTCTTCTAATTCCATTGGCAGTGTTACAGCTATTCTATCACTAGACCTGGCCCATGCTCCAGCATTAAGGATTTTATATTTATAGAATCTAGAAAGAAATTTAATTTTTTTTTCAATATGAAAACAATATTTTACTTCCAAATTGTATCTTTTATATAACTTATTTGATTTTTTTTATTGCTATTTTTTTTTTTTTTAAACACCTTGACTTCTAATGTGTATAAAGTAGAAAATATGTTTCTTTTTCTACCTATTCATACTTCATATTGATGAAAGCAATTGATAACATCTTGACAACGTTTGAGGAGTGAAATTACAGGATTTATTTCACATGTGAATTATAACATCTCATTCTATCCTTGGGTCTCAGACATTTGTTGACAATTTACTTATATTGTGTATTGACTACAGTCAACCCGTTATAAGTGAAAGGGGAAGGAATTTAACATAACCATTCCACTGATCTGAGATTTCGTATCAATCCAGTTTGACTCATCAGAATTAAATATAAATTGAGCAGATGTGAATTTAACTTGAACCTGATAAATTTCCTGGCCTTGAAGGCATAAAACTTTGCTCAGTGCTCGGAGCACAAAAATCATGCTCGAAACATGAAATCCAGCAATTTGATTGGTTGATTTTCGAGTCTGAGTACAAAAATCATGCTCGAAAGTTTTATGACCGTGAGGCCTTGACTTATCATCAGAATTTTCAACAAAACAAACAGCCCCAAAATGAATTTTTACTGTTCAACATTGTAACTGTGCAAAAATTGCGCATATATAAATAAAAACATAAAATTAAATGAACATGTACTATACTGACCTGCAATTCCTTCATTGTTGTTCCGGTGAGCATCTTTAAATTCTTGATTGAGATCGTCACTGACTTTAATATCTTGGAACATTCTGGCTAATTTATTTACATAGTCTGCAGGCATTCCTACTTCCTATAAGTATAAAAATACATATATTTTATCTAAATAAATTCAAACAAAAAAGCCAGTTTTTCAATATCTTACTTACAATTGAAGTCAGATGCTATTAAATGATTGTCCTCAGGACTGTTCAAGGTTTAAATATATGAGCCAGGTGAGCTAACAATTGATTAATATAATCAAAAGGCATTTGTATTCAACTTTTCTACATTTTTTTAAAACTTGAGTGCACATGGTTCGGCTAAAAGGAAGTGCAGACAGACCTTTTTCATTGGGAGTGGGCCTTCATTCTTCCAAGAATTTGGGATTTACACTTATCAGGATTCTGGAATAAATGATTAATTTTTCAGAACTCAGGAAAGAATGCCTTATTTTTGTTATTTGGGATTCAGCATTTTTTATCAGGAATTTGGGACAACACCCACTCCTATCCCCTCTGGTAAGGTAATGATCCACTCAAGCTGTATTGTCACTTACCCTTAACCACTCCACCATATTTTCTTCTTTCTCATTATCTGCTGATGTGTCTAATATCAATCGCCGTGTTAGATGTGCCTTGTGATACCTCATAAAAACATCCTTATTCTGTACATACTTTAACACAAGTAACTGAAATTTAAATTATTAAATGTGAATTACTAAATTAATATTTTTGATAAAGTAACTTGAATTAATTAAAGATTCAAAAAGTCAATGACTTTCTAATATTTAGATATTATATCATTTCAGTTGAAATATGAAAAAAAAAATGAACAAGTGTACATACACAGAATATTTCAACCAAGAATTTCTATAGAATATTGAAGGTAAAAGTAGACCTAAAAAAAAAAAAGGCAAAAAGTGCATTGTAAGCAAAGTTTAAAATTATAACTTTTTTAGAGGACTGACACAGAGGAGGTTAAGATAACGCAGAGAGCTATTCAGCTGCTCTTAACATTCTATGAACAATAATGTGTCAATAGTTCACAGATGCCCCATCCGTACTATTATTTTCTCTGTTCAGTGGACTGTAAAAATGGGGTAAAATCTCTTATTTGGCATAAAAAGTAGAAAGATCATATCATTTATATAAGGAACATGTGTACTAAGTTTCAAGTTGATTGGACTTCAACTTCATCAAAAACTACCACAACCAAAAACTTAAACCTGAAAACTTTAACAGGAAGCAGGAGACAAACAAACGGACAGACGCATGAACAGATGGACAAACTACCAACAGACGGCAAAAAGACAGACAAAAGAATAGACGCACAGACCAGAAAACATAATGCCCATAAATGGGGCATAAAAATAGGTTAAACTTAGACATAATTTACTTACCACATCTTTTAATTTAGTTTCCACTTCCTCTGACGTGAGTTTCTTACTTAATGGTGTTTTACGTAACAACATATCACAGTAATTAGCTAAAAGTTCAGGACACTTTGACTCAGGCTGTGTTTTGGCACCAATACTGAAATACAATATCAAAATATTATTAAAACTCCGAAGCATGCCATATAGGTTTGGCTTTTGTCCAACACTGGAAAACATATGCTGACCTAAAGTTGTGTATTTTCAACTAACTTTTTTTTGAAGTCTTGGACATTTAATACACATTAAGGTGGTACCTAACATCTGAACTAAAATTAATTTGGCTTGTTTAATTTTCTTTAAATTTTGACAAAGTATTTAGTTTGACCCATTGACAAAAATATAAAAATTTCAAAAACTTTGAAATAACCGTTTAATCAGAAAAATTACACGGGTTATATAGCAGTTTGACAAAAACTTATTTTGATCATTGAGAAGCTTATTATTCCCTTAACAACACAACGTCATTAAAACGTTCTGCTGATTTTCCAGAGTTATCTCCCTGTAGTGTTAGGTATCACCTTAAATTTCATACACAAATCAATAAATTACACAACTTATCTTATTCATATTCTGACATTTTTTCAAACTGTGATTAAGCCAATAAGAATTTTTAATAAATGTAGTTAATTTTCATTAGAATTAAGTTCAAAATCAATATTAAATCATTCAAAACCATATTGAGATTTAGTTCAGCAAAAGAAAAGAAATTCAAATATTATAAACTCCCAAACTATTTTAAAATATTATAGCCCTGTCACTGTGAGGCATGTTACAGACTGACAATCTTTATGCCAGAGAAATCTAGTCCTCTTCATGGCCTAAACTAAGATTTATATCAAAATTTCAATATATGATGTGCTAGACTGAATAACAAAGCACCATTACACAATTTTATTTTCATATCTGATATTTGATCTTTTTGCTTTTTCCTAACACAATTTCAGCTTTAAAATAATATGGCTGGCTATTTATTCAATATTCTGACTCACCCTTTATTTTTCATAGGAATTTCTAGACGGAATACTGATGTGTCATTCACAACTGACTTGTAAGCCTGAAAAAAAATTGATATAGACGATTAACAAACATCTGAAAGTCTGAAAGTAAAGTCTTATAAATACAAATTACATTAGTTATAAGGTGTTTAAAAAGTTATTATAAAAGAAGAAATACTTAAAATTTAAAGTTTGTCAGGGGTTCAATTAACATTTTTCACTAAAAAGTCCTGGACCTTTACAACAGTTTAGGATGAAAGGTCCAAACAATGACCTTTGATTGGATCAATTTTAAGATCTTTTTTGTCCTTCTCACTAAAGCAATTTGCCTATCAGAGTGGGTTGGTTTTTTTATATTATATTTACAGGTCCTAGTTTCAAATTGGAGCCAAGGGCACTCTCTCTCCTATTGAGACTGTAATTTTCAGATTGAAATAAATTTGAAACTTAAAATTTTAATATGTATCTACATGTATTGCTAGATTCAAGTTATGTACATTTTCTACTCCAGGAATAGATTACCTCAATCAGATGTATTTGACAAAAGCTTTCAGAATGTTGGGTCCTAAATACTTTTAATTTCTGCTTTATTTGGCCATTTTCTTTTTTTATTGAAGTGACACTGCTGAGTCTTCTAATAACAAAACACCTATCTGGCGTACAATTTTTTTTGATCCTGGTATTTATGATGAGTTTATGTAAGTTATCAGGATTTTAATACCTATAACATTACTTCCATATATATACATGTAAGCATCATTCATAATGTCATTAGTCACATAGTGTGCTAGTGACCTAATACGATATATATGGGGTCAGTAAATTCCATATGGGGTAAGAGTAAAGCTTGTATACCCATATGAATTTACTGACCACATATATATCGTATTAGGTCACTATGGCCTATCACTCAGGCCTATTTAAGTGATCAAGTCTTCAATACCGTTAGTATTAAGAACCTACACATTGATCTATACAAAAACAGATGCCAACAATAACAACTTGTAATCTTTAAATGTGTTTAATGAATTTATTTCAATCGTTCATCATCAATTTCTTTGTCTGTTGAAACTTAGATTTTTCCTCAACATCGTGTTGTTTTTATAAAGGGACGTAACACCACTACTTACATTGTATTGAAATAAGCCCCCGCCTACTAACCTAATATGGAATATACAAGTTCTCCAAGCAGTGGCTTTTAACCAATCATATTCCTAGAAATGTATAGGAGGTACGATATATGACCAAACTTACTTTATCTCTAGATGTTAGGAATCGTGGATCATCCATAAAAGCGTCTTTGACTAGAGTACTAAATCTGTTAAATAATTCTAATAACTGTTCTACATATTTCTCTGAATCCTGAAAAAGAGGCAAGATAGGTGTCATAAAAATACTAAACAAGCAGGGCCAGGAACAAACTTTTCATAGATTGATTAATGGATTGTTGCATGCTTGCTTTAACATCTAGTAGCAAAGTATTACAGATTCTGTATAAAAGCATGCAAAAAAAATAACAAGAGTTCACACACTGAAATGTCTCGCCTTCTTTACTAATCATTGATAGTATGTTGATAGTCCTAAATATAAAGCTTTATTACAACTGTCACATAAACTTAACATTGACCAATGAACCATGAAAATGAGGTCATGGTCAGATGAACCTTGCCAGACAGACATGTTCAGCTAACAATTCTTCCATACAACAAATATAGTTGACCTATTGCTTATAGTTAAAGAAAAACAGACCAAACCACAAAATGCTAAAACTGAGCAATGAACTGTGAAAATGAGGTCAAGGTCAAACAAAACCTGTGGGACTGACATAGATCATAAAATATTGGCATACACCAAATATAGTTGACCTATTGCATATAGTATTAGACAAAAAGACCAAAACTAAAAAAAACTTAACTTAGACCACTGAACCATGAAAATGAGGTCAAGGTCAGATGACACCTGCCCGCTAGACATGTACACCTTACAATCATTCCATACACCAAATATAGTAGACCTATTGCATACAGTATATGTAAAACAGACCAAAACACAAAAACTTAACTATAACCACTGAACCATGAAAATGAGTTCAAGGTCAGATGACACCTGCCAGTTGGACATGTACACCTTACAGTCCTTCCATACATAGAATATACAAGACCTATTGCTTATAGTATCTGAGATATGGACTTGACCACCAAAACTTAACCTTGTTCACTGGTCCATGAAATGAGTTCAAGGTCAAGTGAAAACTGTCTGACTGCGCACATACCAACTATAGTTATCCTATTACTTATAATAAGAGAGAATTTAACATTACAAAAAATCTTAACTTTTTTTTCAAGTAGTCACTGAACCATGAAAATGAGGTCAAGGACATTGGACATGTGACTGACAAAAACTTTGTAACGTGAGGCATCTATATACAAAGTATGAAGCATTCAGGTCTTCCACTTCTAAAATATAAAGCTTTTATAAAGTAAGCTTACGCCGCTGCTGCCGCCGTAGCTGCCAGATCACTATCCCTATATCGAGCTTTCTGCGACAAAAGTCTCAGGCTCGACAAAAAATGATTGATTTGCTTGCTATGTTTGCTTGGATGTTTGCAAACAATAGATAGGCGGTTTCAGTCTGTTTAATATATATTGGGATTTTATTGGACAATAAAATTTGACATACAATGTTGAAATTAACCTTGAAATGAAGTTAATGTTTATTGTCGTGTAATAACCACTTACTGTTGTAATGGACTCTGCTGCAGCCATCATATCTGCTAAGCCTTGATTGAAAATATAATGTTCTAAATCTACGAGCATCTGTGTTATACCATCTGGTACCCTGTCCATTAGACTGAACATAAGTCGTAATCCTGAAAAGTACAAATAAATATCTTTTTATTTGGTTCAGAGTTATTTTTATTAAATTTATTGAATGTAAATGGGTTCTGGTTTACATGCCGGATATACCCTTTTAACATGTGTATCATTATAAATGAGTTACTATAAATTTAGAATCTATTGCTTTCATTTGTTTTTGCAATTTCAGATTGTAAATTCTATTTTATTGAGATACTCATCCACAAATGATCCAGTAGCATTATTTGCAATAATTTCTGAATTTCAGTACCTTTTTAAAGCAGTAGAAATGAATTTGCAATGAAACTTTATACGATCCTTAGTAGTTCATAACTTCATTTTATATTATTTTTTCTTAACATTAATTTTTTCTTAAGATATTTCAAGGTAACTCCTATTCATAAGTCAATTTTAATTGAATGATAACCTCTAAATACAGCTGGGCATGCTTGCTTCTACAGATGGATAACAATAAGTGTTTATAACAGCAGGTCCTCATTTTGGTGGTGTTTCCTTTTTTACAATACTTAACTATGTAATGTTATTAACATTGTTTTATACTGTGTTTTATACTTGTGTATGCTTCTTAAAAGTACAGTGAAACCTGTTTAAATTGAATCTCTTCGCAACTTTAGATTTTTATCATTTTTTTCAGGTTTTAGGTTTAATCAGGTTCAAAAGGCATAACATTTGATACGACTGGACTCCAGAACATGCTTGGTCAAGACAGGTTTCCAGTTTGTGCAAGATTCCATTTAAACAGGTTTTACTGTAGTATTCTTCTTTCATTGATTAAGACCTCTAAAATGCATATTCAATATTGACAAGCTAGTGACTTATTTAAACCACTCAGTCACAGAGTCTTTCAACAAATTACAAGTTTTTCAACTAATTCAGATAGTACTTACTTTCTGTTTCATTACTTTTGATCATTTGAGCACATTCTTTTAATATGGTTTCTTTAAATGCAGTCACTAGTACTGTAACACAACATTCTGTTAACTGTAAAATAACAATATTATATGGTTTCTTTAAATGCAGTCACTAGTACCGTAACACAACATTCTGTTAACTGTAAAATTACAATATTAAGTATACATATATATGCATTTCTTTTTGAATTCCCAATTAACAGGATGAATGGTTAAAAAAAAATGTCTTGCATGTTCTTGTATGACCATTTTTGTAGTAAACATTACCAGGTATCATGATAATTTTGGGTTTTTCTCGCTGCATTAAAGACCCTTTTGTGGCCTTGTTCTGTTGTCTGCTCTTTGGTCAGTTTCTTGTCTCTTTGACATATTCTTATGTCCGTTCTAAATCATATCATAAATCAACTCTGTCTTTAAACATCTTATCTTTTTATTCCAAACTTTTCTCTACATTGACATAACTCCTTTTCAACAAATTGAACAATTGACAGTTGAGATAAATCAATCTATCGTTCAAGAATTTTTGTTGCACTGTAAGATATATTTTGTTGTTAGGTTGCTGTCTTATCAATGTCAAATTTGAATTTGTTATTATTCATTGTAAGTTTTCTTGGATTTTGTGAGAACAGGTTAACCATAAATTTAAATGTTCAACAATTCACAAATTTTCTGTAAGGTTGTATGCAGACTTTGGCTAAATCATGGAAACAAATAGCGAGGAAAAAGACAGTTTTCCTCAATTCAGTAAAAGTTTGTACAAACAAACAGAAATGAATCCACAGTACCCCAACAACTGATTAGTTGTTGGTGTTGTTATGCCACTTTTAAGCGCCACTTTTGGGCTATTTCTAGCAGCCAGTTTTTATTGGTGGAGGAAGCTGGAGTGCCTGGAGAAAATCATGACCTTCGTTAGGAAAACTGACAATCCTAGTCAACTAAGATTGGAGTCAAGTGCATCTGCACGTGTAGGGTTTGAACTCACAACCTCAGTATTAACTTCCCATTTGACATTTCATACTTACAGTAGCAACTGAGTTACATCCCCATCCTGTCTCTAGGTATCGCCTAGCTCTGGCCTCCTCTTCTTTCAGTTTGGAGTCAGCATATCTCATATAATTCTGTACACCATTAGCTTCTAAGTATTGTGGAGCTTTTAATTTGTAAAACTTTTCTGTTGCTTCTAAGTAGGCTTTCTCAAAATTCTCTCTGTAAATCTTCAATTTGTCTTCTACATCAGAACTCAAATTTACTGGAAAAAATATTACAAATTATGTATTTTAATAGTGAAATATTGACTATTCAATTGATCAAATTGTTAATACAACTGAGTACTATGACACTTAATTGTAACTTTTGAGGCAATACTTATATTAAACCATTTATCAAATTTAAATCAATGAATACTTAAAGTACTTAGGCTTAAATTAAAATATTGTTTGTTTGCAGTTTACCGGCCGACCCTTGAAAATCCTCCCGACTGTGAAAATTTTATTGCTTTAAATTTGAAGAAATTTTTTTTAATACTTCTATTGACGCGATCCGGAACTTTGGGTCCTTTCCGGAAATGATTTAAAGTCTGGGTCAATTACGCATTTCAAGTTCGGTTTTTCTTACCTTCCCGTCAAGCGTTCATGTGACCATTTAATGATAAAGCACATGGAAAATGTTTACAGGTATCCATGAAGTCACGGAGGAGTACTTTACGCTGTCGTCTCGTGTCAATTTGAAGACAAATAACAAACAAAAAAGTTTATTAGTAAACTGTTTATACAGATTCAGGCACATGTAATGATGTGTGATGATATCATTGACGATGATGCAGCAGATATTCATAACTGACACGATAACCATTTTGTCTCAAACAAATCGGGTACAGAATCTGTGGAGCCTGACTTTATGGAACCAATTTCAGTGGTTAAATAATTCGACAGCAGCTTGAAGTATGGCATATTTTCTACAAATCGTTGTGAAGACGACAAAGATGAAACCACTCCTCCGTGACTTAAATCTTCATGGATATCTGTAAACACACCTGTACGGAGGAAGGGCTCATTTGAAATGTTAATGGATATAGATCATGCCAAATCAATAAGAAGCAACCCTAACTACACAAAGATGTAGAGAAAATGAATGGTTAGCTTGAAAAATAAATATACTCTCTCTATATTAAATCTATCTTCGATTGCAATGAGTATGCTCCTTTAGGATAAGGGGGGCTGCCCCACTCATTGCAATTATTCTCTTTCTTACAATATTAAATATACCCAAACTGTGTGGCCTGTGTGAATTCAATTAAAACATGTCCTTAGGAGCTATGCTGTTATTTTTTTTTATGCATGAAAAACATTTCAGTACAGACCATTTACTTTTAATGGGGTGCTATGGATTTCACCCCAAACTTTAGATTTCTTTGGTTTTCATTAAAGCCGGGCAAAAATATAACTGTGATAGTCGTGAATATACTCTGTCACATAACCTTATCACATATAATTAAATATTGTTAGAAATATGAAAACAGTCGAATGTCTTAATACTTTTTTTTCAAGTTGACTTTTTTTCAATTGAGGAAGATTCAATGGGTTTTTTTTTTTTTTATTAAAAATACACTCTTTAATACATTGTCTTATAAATCTTTAATATCTACATTTTTCTGATGAAAATACTCTACTCATGAAAACATTCTAGTCAAGAAGCATACATGTCTGAATATATTTCTTTAAAACAGTTCTAGTCATAATGACATTCCTTGTTTATAAGTGTTCCAGTATTTAATAATTATACCATATTTTATGTCATAAATTGGATAATGACACTATGTTAAAGTTTCAGTTTTGGTCAAAAAGTTTTTTTTATCTGAAAATGCCTGTTCATTTGATGTTGGTTTTCAGCATTTCCAGTGTTTGTTGTTTTAAAATGGTTTTTTTTTCTTCACAAGAAACTTGGTTTAGTGTAACTGCTTGTTTAAACTGTATTTTGGCTGATAAAATAAAATATTTTTCCTACCTACCGACCCTTCAGTCTGAAGGTACAGTCGGAAAACTGCAAACAAACATATTTTTAAGGTTGGCCTTATTGTGAATTCTACATTTGTTTCAGATGGGAAATACCGAAAATCTGCTCTCCAAAAGGACATCAAATATCCTTATGTTTATAAATCTGACTTTCAATGCATATCAATTGAAAAAAATGCTTTATGAAGTTCATGGAACATACTGTTTTCTTCACCTTCACCAAAAAATCTCAATATGTTTTGACACACATATTATTGAAAGCAATATTTTGCAGATTTATGGTGTTGTTGTCTCACTGGCATTTACCTCAAATTTCCTTTTATTCCATAAGCAAACTGTTATTCAACAGTCAACACAAATAAAGAAGACATAAACTTGAGTGGAATAAGCATGGTGGGAAAACCAAAATCCAACTGAACTGTTGAATATCACTCACAGATTTATTGATTGATTGTTGGTGGTTTAACACCACTCTTTGGGCTATTTCGTGGCGGACAGTTTTATTGGTGGAGGAAGCCAAAGTGCAACGAGAAAACCACTGACCTTCCATAAGAAAACTGACAATCCTAGTCAATTAAGATTTGAGTTGAGTGCACCCACACAAGCAGGGTCAAACTCACAGCCTAACTGCATAGAAGTACACAAGTAAACAGTGACTTACCATAAGACTCTCTAACACCTATAACAAGTTGAGAATCGAAAGCCTCTCCATTCCTCTCAGCATGTAATAATTTCATTGCACTATCCTGTAGCCTCTGTTTGATATTAGAAAATATATTTTGATTCCAGCTATCTAACATCAACTGTCAAGAAAAAGTAATTATTACAAATTTTGAAGAAAAATAAAATGGGGAATGTGTCCATAGGACACAAATGATGCCCCCGCTTGCATATAACGTTATACAGGGACATATGTACGGTTGTATATATGTTACGTATAAAGGTAAAACTTCATGCCCCCTCTGCTATGGCAGGGGGATAAAAAATTACAGGAAAAGCTGTGTATATTATAAATGTATGTGTTAAGATTTTTTCAGGATGCAAGTTCTTATAAATACTCCCCCTGTTACATTTTTCATAATAATAAAAACCTTGCAAAATTTCTGAACTTACATGTACAGGACACTTTAAAGAATAGAAAATTTCAAATCATTCAACAATCAACACGTTTCATAATCTTTGTTTCTTTCTTCAGTCATCAATTACATTTTAAATGCCAGTTGTAAACCTTTGTAATAATTTACCTTTCTAACTAAGCTCTCCTCTCCTGGAGTTTTCTTTGGTACACTACCATGTGGTTTACCCGATAGTGAGGTAACAAGCTGCATGAATGGTTTAGGTAAATAGTCACACTGAGTGAAGAATTTACCCCATTCTGCTATGTATGCTTTCAGTAATGCTGAATCTTCTTGGTTTTTTTAATACCCTCTGAAATTATCCAACACATTTAATGAATTGAAGAATGTAAATTCACTTTTATTTGAATGACCTTTATCAATGATTTTCAAAATGGCCACCTTGATCTGTATTTCACATTTCATAGATACAGAGGTTGTTGGGAGAGGAAAATATAGAATATATTTCCTCATTACCTATACATGTATATGTATATCATGCATATATGTACTAAATTAAATACATGTTCAAATTCAGTTTGGTTTTGAAAGAAACAATTCATAAAATTGAGATATCCTAACAACTAAACAGTCTCACATTAAAGTCATCAATTAAATCCATCTATATTATATACGACTGACAAAATATCATTAAATAAACTGTTGACACAGAGGCATGTCTAATATGTCAATAAAAAATTAAGAAAAAGACAATCTGATATTTGGCAACATTGCGAATTAATTAAATGTTTGTCTTTTGTTGTTATTTCTTTTTTTTAATGTCTTTTGTGCTGTCCAGTGTTTTCTGTGATTCCTGTTATCTGATATAATGATAATGGTTAGTATGGTTTGTTTTCAGTGTTGCATAATAACAAGAATAAATAATTAAAGGCGTGGACAAGGCTTGTGGTCAATTGGTCATAAACATTTTGAGTATGATTATTGAGCAGTCTGAGTACTGAATAAAGTTTTATGACCAAGATCCCTGAATCATAAAACAACAACTCAAAACAGTTACAAAACAAGAATGTGTCCTCAATACATGGATGCCCCACTCACACTATCATTTTCTATGTTCAGTGGACCGTGAAATTGGGGTCAAAACTCTTATTTGGCATTAAAATTAGAAAGATCATATCATAAGGAACATGTGTACTAAGTATCAAGTTGATTGGACTTCAACTTCATCAAAAACAACCTTGACCAAAAACTTTAACCTGAAACGGGATGAACTGACGTACGGACGAACGAACAGACAGACGGATAAAAACATCCCCTGATAAAAATAGGGTTTTCTTGACAGATTAAACTAGAAGTTTTATAAAACAAACTCTGTAATAAATATAGTTGTTAAACAATGTGTTTAGCAATATTGACAAAACTTACTGATTGAGCATGCTGTATGAATTCTAGTATATCATCTTGTAAAGCTTGATACATCTTCTGTGGACCTTTGTCATCCCAAAGGCATACTGAATGTACTGCACTGTAAAAAGCAAGATAGTGCTCAGCATGGTGTTTACATAAAACTGTTTTAATTGGCTTTGATTATTTGCAAGCCTGCTTTTATCATGTTTATAGTTATAAATATTGCTTGGTATTTGAGCTGTGTAAATGGTATATTGGCCTTCAGAAATATTAATACTACTCCAAGATACATGTTTTTTTAAGGAAAGACCTTAGTAAGGAAATCATAAAACCATGAATACTTTTTTATCAGCCTACCTAGAAATCCTATAAATACCTGAAATGGTACCTAATCTTGGATGTCAAGATGACTTGTATTGTAAGGTTGCATGTCTTAAAAAAACTAACATACATCTCATTTTATTCAAACTATACACATGGAAAAAAGTATTGCAACACCAAATTGAAATTAAAAAAACACTTTTCATTTTTTTGGGATATAATTTGGTAAAATAGAACTAGTTAAACATTATTTAAGTATCACCTGAGTTTAATCAATAAATATCGACTCGATAATTTTTTATCTGCACATGCAGCTACTGTACCCGTAAACAGCAAAACAGTTGTTTTTATCCTCTTTGTTTTCAACCCTTTAAGTAACAAAATTTTTAAAGTTATGTGATTGACACCTTATAATGGGTCCTTGACAACTCTTAACTGCAGCCAGATGGCAGATTATCAGCATAAGGGAAGCAGGGATGTCGATGTAAAAACTGCACGTATTGTTGGTCATCACCATTTCACTATAAGTCGTTTTGAGAATAAATCAGGCAATAAACGCTGTTAAAGACATTCCGAGATAATGAAGACCCCCTATACCATTTGCTAAGGAAAATCAAGCATAATGAAGGTTGGTCAGAAGGAAACCCATTGCATACAAGACAATCCTAAAAAGAGAGTGGTGGCCATACAGGAGCTTTTTAACAAGAACTGTTCGAGATCGACTCATCGCTACTGGTGATCGTGCGATAAGACCATTTCGGAGACCTTTGCTAACGAACAGACACACAGTTTTCCGTATCCAATGTAGTGCAGAGCTCGCCAAAGTTGGAAATTAGCATCGTGGAGGAAGATTCAATGTTCAAATGGAATTCGGTTCATCTTCCTTGGCACGATCGTAGCCCGGATTTCAACCATATCGAGCATATTTGGGACACTATTGGGCGGAAAGTGAGCGAAAGGACACCCCAGTTCAAACAAATCATGAAATAAACAATGCCCTTCATCAGAAATGGTTGCTGCTACCTTAGCAACAAATTAGTCGATTTATGGCAGGAATCAGAAGACGTTTAGATGCGGTTATCCGTTTGAATGGAGGCTGCGCACAAAGTACTAATTCTTTGGCGTATAACGATCAACCATGATATGAACAGTCATCTAAGGATTAATTTTGAAATGTCTGACATTGTAAAGTTCGACTACAGTAAAAGTTGTAAAATGAATTTTTTTGTACAAAAAACACTCCATTTTGGTATTAAAATTGTGGTTATATAAATTATTTGTTTTCAAACATTTTTTGTTCGTTTCAATGCCAATGTTATCATAAACTATGTTTCAATAATATTATACACATATTTTATTATATTTCATCCAAAAAAAGAGGCTGATTTTTCAAATTTTAAAAAATCAAGGTGTTGCAATACTTTTTTCCATGTGTATATATTCAATATAGTATAACAGTGTTAACAATAATTTTTACTTATAAGAATATAAAACTAAGTGGAAACCCTACCAGAACAGATCCTGCCATTCTGCTTTGGTAACTGGTTCCTGTCTGAGTAATTTTAAGGCAGTTGGTCTCATGGAGGGCCATCGGTCCTCAAACTGAGACTGTCCTTGCTGAAAAAAATGAAAATCATTGTTTGCATTATGTGAATATGTATTAACATTATAACCAATACTATTTGAGAACAGATTTTTATTTATGGATACTTTTGATTCATACATTTTTATGTGGATTGAACAATTATAAAGTTTATGGATATTTGATTTTGTGGTTTTGCCAAATTCTGCATTCAAGCCTTAGTACATGTAGTATCGAAAATGTGCTCTTTGATTAACATTTAAATTCATAATTAACTACATGACCTATAACCACACAAAATCATCACAAATAATAACACCTATAACCACAAAATCCATGAAAACATCACAAATAATAACAGAGTCCACAGAAATGAAAGTCAATAACTTGCCCAAGTTCATTCTCTATAAATTAGTCCTAGTTCCACCTCTCAGTAAATATATATTAAAAGCAGATTTGACAGTTAGTTAATTATAATCCCTAATCATATACATTTTTTACACAAACAAATTGGGTCATGCATGGTTACCACCAAGACAAGTCCATGAGTCCTTGACCCATTTAGACTGGTCCGTGGACTCATCAGTTTTAAAACAGACGAGTCCCAAGGTACATGTATATCAAGATCCTTTGACTCAAAGCAATTAAACTATAACAAGATGTGTGTAGAAATCATCATTAATGACAAAAAAAGGTGATATTATCATAAGTTTTCTAAATGAAGTCATGGAAGTTCAAATAGTATATACATGTATGCATGTACAACAGAAAAATTGAATTGATGAGTTAGGCTTTGTCAAAGTAAAAATTTCATCATGGTCATGGCAAAATTATGAGTCTTTGTACTACTGTATTGTAAAGTGTTTTTTTTTTGTATGCTTCAAATGAATTTTCTTTTCAAAGATGATGTAGGGAATGAAACACTAAATATTCATGTACCTGCAACAGCAAGATGAAAACATATGATTGTCAAAACCTAATATAATTCCTTCTCACATGATAAAGTAAACCAAATATAAATATATCGAAGTGATTTGGTGAACACCAATCTTGATTTCAACAGTTGTTTTTTTTTAATGAATTACACCGGTTGACACAAGGTCAATTAGCGTAAACAATGTAATTAAGGAAATCAGTTCTTACTGCAACATAATCATGATAATATAATAACAGAAAACTTATGAAAAAGTTCACAAATTTCGAAAGTCAGATTTTTTAATAAGCATGATAAGGAAGTAAATTTAAATGAATTCATACGCGATAAAATTGTACATAATTTAATCTTTTTGAGGGATGATTCTACATGTATATACTGGGTTGATATTTATAAACAACAGATTTTTAATGTACGGAGTACAGAACAGAGGAATATAATGATAATATACAAGCCTTTTACTCCGAAATTTAACAATATACCTTATCCCTATTAGTCCGCCATAACCATGATAACTAGACATAACAAAGGTTCCCGTAAAATTTTGACGTCATAATACAAAATATCAGACACAACAATGGAAAAGTGATTGTTGTAGGACGTTAAAAGTTCAAGCGGTCGGACAGCCGGTATACACCTTATCGCTATTTGTCCGCCATTACTGGATATCTCACACGTTCCCATAAAATTAAGACGTCATACAACAAAATAGCTGACGCCACAATGAAAAAGTGATTGTTGTATGCGTCAAAAGTTCAAGCGGCCGGGTCAGCCGGGATAAGGTGATTGTAAATATCATGGGTAAATATTATAATTGATGAATTTAATGGAACATTTTTAAAAGGTGTTATATTTACAAGCTGTGACTTAAATGTTAAATATGAAGTGACTTTTCCATTATGTTTCACGTTAAATTGGCGTAGAGATATATAAAATAATAAAAATTGCACAACACTCAACATAATTTTTTAAAACATAATCTGAACTGTCTCGATTCTGAATGGTAAATACTGCTGTTTACATAATAATGTGACATAAGGACTGGACATTATCGTAAACTGTTTTTGAAGATACTATATGTGTCACATTTGTATATAAACAAAGAAGGATATTTTTCAGTCATTACCCTCAACATCGCCATATTTATAATTCCTCTCGTATCTATCGGTAGTTTTCGGTGTATTGATACAAAAGGCCGAGAAGACTTCCGAATACACGTTATTTTCAGCAAGCATCATGGCTACGGGTGATTCCAAAGCAGAATCTGCAGATAAATCAGAATTAAAGGCGAATTCGAGCATTCCTTTAGCAGAATTTGTAGTATGACACTTTATTTAACACACACGAAACATTATTTACTCTTCAAGTTGAAAAACTTATTTGTTATTGTTTATTTATCCCCATAGACATACATTCATGACCAAACAAAAACTTATACCCACGTGTTGTGTCATGATACAGTTGTAATAAAACACGAATTCAATAATTGTAGTGATCTCTGTTAGATATTTTTTGATAGTTTGTTCAGGTTATTTCATTTTTACTAATAGGTTTTTGCACGTAGATTATTGACATTGATCATGAATGTATTCAGATTAAAAAATGTATTAGTATTATGTATTGTCTTTTGCTTGGGTCCCAATACTCCTTTCATTCCTATGGTTGAGTGGGGTCTTGTTGTGCCTGGTCAAGGATGTGTGAATTTTGTCTTGTAGGAGTCGAAAGTCCCCTAGAGCGAGGCAGTTGTTGGCGACATCAACAATTGAAAAGAAATTCAGCTGAAATCTGTTTTTTTAAGGAACTTCTTTTGATTTATCAATGTTATATTTTTTTTGACAGTTGCATAACTATCACTTCACATCAGATTAACAAAAGGTCGAGGCCCTGCCCCCAAGGTTATGACTGAATAATTAGCAATTTTAAATGTTACCTTTTTCTGCTGAAGTCAGTGATTTGTCTATTTTTAGATTCACAACAGAAAGTGTTATCAATGCCATTAGTGTTCAATGAATTTCATTTCATAAAAAAAGTCAATTTTATTTATTTTTAGAGATAATGTTTTTGTTAGGGTCGGCTGGAATAAAAAAGCATGAAAAGTCCATTTTATTTTTATTCTGCAAATCGGCAAAATCGAGTCGGCGGATCCGTAAACCAACAAATTAAAAAATCATGGCCCTATTTTGAGACCCCAGGGGCCTGGGTGGCAGAGTGGTCTAAGTAGTTACTGCTGTAATCACTAGCCAGGCAACACTGAGGTTGTGAGTTTGAACCCCGCTGGTGCGGGTGCATTCGACTCCATTGTTAATTGACAAGGATTGTCAGTTTTCCAATGGAAGGTAGGTGGTTTTCTACCAGCACTCCGGCTTCCTCCACCAAGAAAAACTGGCCGCCACGAAATAGCCCCAATGTGGTGCTTAAAAGTGGTGTTAAAACAACAAAACTCAAACTCAACCATTTTGAGACCCTGCCATTGTAGTGATCATGGTCCAGTGACTTAGAATTAATTACCAATTTTCAATGTTTTCTGTGTATGATATAGTTTGATAGGAATTGCTTGGATAACATTTCAGTCAATTTGATGCACTGTCCTCTCTGTTATGGTACATCATCTTTGAATTTATTAATTTAGCAATTTTGTCTTATTGACACTCACACCATATCTGCTTATTTCTTTACAATAAACTTTTTTTTGTCATTTAGCCAATATTGCTATCAGATTTAGAATACTCTCTCCTTTGATTCATAAGTTTTCTTGAGTCTAATGATGAAGAGCTTGACATGAAGTACACTTAAAACTATTGTTAAAAATGTTCATTTTTCGTATTTTTTTGTGTTGGGTTGCTGTCTTGTTGATATATGTTCCACTTCTCTAGTATTTGTGTAATTTACTGCTCAGAGTTCCCTACCTATCTTTTATTTGCTGTGCTTTATATTTTAATTGGAAATCAATAATAATGAACTGTTAGAAAATAACATTTTCTTATCCACTTAGATCGAAAGCCATGTACATGATTCTGTGTCATTTGGTCTCTTATGGAGAGTTATCTCATTGGCAATCATACCACATCTTTTTTTTTTATATGTACAATAAGCAATTTCGAACTACACTACACTGATTCAAATGTGATACACCAACATGTTCAATTTCTTTTAGAATTGCCAGTTTACCGAAAATTGTACTACAATTCATTAAATTCTATTTCGCTAATAACAGAATCTGTCCAAAAATCAAATGTGTATATAGATATAAGAACATGTGGTATGAGTGGCAATGAGACAACTCTCTATCCAGGTCATAATTTGTAAAAGTAAACCATTATAGATGAAATTACGGTCTTCAACATGGAGCTTTGACTCACACCAAACAGCAAGCTATGAAGGACCCTAACTGAACATTAGTTTCCTGACTTAGGACAATTGCAAACAAATGCAGTGGGTTTAAACATTTTAATACCTAAGGCCAAATAAAAATATATGTGTGGTTCCAGTAACCCTACCGTCCCTACTTTTTCGGCTTAAAAATAGCCTACCCTAAAGATTTTATTGTCATTTTTCATTAAGCACTGTTAATGTCAGAATGTTGCTTCCATAGACTCAATGTAAAAAAAAACCATAAAATAAAAAAAAATTCCTACCTACCTACCCTAACTTTTTTTCAGATGTAACTGGAACCACACATACTTTTTTGTTTGGCCTAACATGTCTATCACATCATTATTTCTATTGGGATGATAAATATTTGCTTTTAATGTATTTGCAGGAAGATGTTGATAGTTTTATGAAGAGAGAAGAAAATGAATCAGCTGAAAATGTTTTAGTAAGGCTGGATGAACAACATAGGAAATATAAATTTATGGAATATAATATATTAACAAAGAAAAGCAGGTTTGTTTATAACATGTACAAAATATTAGGATTACTTTTAGTATACATGTTATATTTATTTGAATATAATGACTGAAAGAAAAGTAAAATAAAAAAAATACTGAATTCCAAGGGAAATTAAAAATGAAAAGTCTTATACGCAATTGCAAAATCAAAAAGCTCAAACACATTTAACGAATGGAAAACAACTCTCATATTCCTTACTTTGTACATGCATTTTCTCATATAGAAAGGGAATTAAACCTGGTTTTATAGCTTGCTAACCCTCTCACTTGTATCACAGTAGCAGAGACTTCAAATAATTTGACAAAAATGTGTGAGTCAAACAGACAAGATAAAAATGTCAGCATTGTAATAAAATCACTATAAAAACAAAGAAAATTTTAACAAAGAAACACAAAATGGCATAAATAGATAAATCAATCATTTATTAACCAATAAATTAATTTATCAATGCATTAATTAATCAATCGATTGATTAATTAGTCATTTTGAATGTAAAAATTGATATAAGAAGTTTTGTTTTCAGATTGAAACAACAGATCCCAGACATAAAAACTTCATTAGACATAGTTAAACATTTACAGTCAAGGAAGGTAAGTCAAACAGGACTTTATATAGAAACACAACTATATATATAGAAAGTTTCATGCATCCATGAAATGTTTTTATTTTAGAACTGCAAAAAAGAGAAGCGAACATTAACAAAAGCAAGGAAACATTAAATATGCTAGAGAAAATAAAAACGAGGAAGAATTAGTTTTTGTTGAGCTCAACATAGGGAGCCCAGAGCGGTGGTGTAGTGGTTAGTGCATCAGACTACTAACACAGGGGTTCCTGGTTTGATCCCCGTTCTTGGGATAAAATTTCAGAGACTGAATTTTCGGCTCTCCCTTGACACCATTTGCGAGTATGGTCTTGATGATAGTCTGTCGGAAGGGAACAATAAACGGCTGACCCATGTAAAGAGAGCCATATCTCTTGCATGTAAAAGACACCCTTGTAGATTTTGAAAAAGAGTAGGATAATGCCGCTACAAGGCAGTACTCACACCCGCAAAGTGGAAAGGAATTAATATAAGTTGCAATAACTTGTTTCCCAATCCACTTTGAATAAATATGTTTAAAACAAAACAACATACATAGGAATAGTAATCCAGCGGTGGTGGTGGTGGTGTCAGCTTACCTTCTAAAATCTTAATATTTCAGAATGTAGAAGACCTGGATCCTTTATACTTTGTATATAGATGCCTTATATGAAGTATTCATCTGTCATATGTCCATTGTCCTTGACCTCATTTTCATAGTTCTGTGAATACTTAAAAAGGGAGTTAAGATTTTTAGTATTCTTAATTTATGTCTTATTATGAGTAATACAAGTAATAGGATAACTATATTTGGTATGTGCTTACCTTGCAAGGTCTTCTTGCCCCTCATATAGTTTTCACTTGACCTCGACCTCATTTCATTGATCTGTGAACAAGGCAGGGCTTTCCATTGAAGCCTGTAGCCATTGGAAATCCGCCGTTTACGGTGGCTTCAAGTGCCGGCTACTTCACTGACAAAAATATAAATTCAAAAAGAAAAAAATATCTTTTTCAAATGTTTACAGGCAGCATAGAGACGTATTGTCACAAAGTCGCGGTCACGATAAACAAGGCTGAAAAGTCAGTGTTTACCTTAGGCTAAATATAGTTCACATGAATTCAGGTCACTGATTGGTTGTCTATTTAAAGTCAGAATGCATCGTTTCTTTTCAAAGATAACAAGAGAGACGTTCCGGTGGTCATTGAAGGATAACATTAGAGACATTCTGATGGTCATTAAGGCGTTGGCTTTTTTTGGCTTTTAAAACGTGAAGACAATCAGATAGGATGACAATCTTATGTTATGTAATAATATCAGTCAAATTAAAGAAGGTGTAGTAGATCATATTGTTCAGTATCTGGAAAACAGTATCTTTTGAAGTTCATTTTTCAAAGCCCACGTGGTGTTCATAGAATCAAGGTCAAAAACGAAAGTAGAATATTGTCGCCTCGACCTCAAATAAATAACATTTCCAAATGATTTATGTATCCGACTTATTTAACCGTTTACAAAAAAAAAAGAGAAAATCGGAGGATTTATCAATTTTCTGTCAATGCTTGAAAAATAATTGTATGATTTAAATACGCGTAACAGTCTTTAGAGAGATAAGGGGGTCATTTGTTTACAAATGCACGTACGTAGTTATGCAAAATAAATTGATCAAGATTTTTAACAAACCGGATTATTATATAAATAAATCTCCTTTAAAAGTAAATGAATTTTAAGCATAAGGTAATGAAAATAAAAAACTATAACATAAAAAAAAATGAAATTTCTTTGAGATTTTTTTTTCTTTCTTTAATTTCATACATAAAAAATGGTTATTTGAAAGATGAAATTAGGTGCCAGGAGATTGCGAGAATGCAGGATTTTGCTCTATTTATGCCAGAGCTTCTGGACGCCTTGAGCGGCCCCCAGACCCCCTGCCGTAAGGCACCAAGCTTACAGCTTGGTGGGTGTCCGGCTTTGCCGAACGCATGTTACAGCCGCCTATAATTTTAATTCAGCCTTCTACTTCAATTTCAATGGAAAGCCCTGACAAGGTAAAGTTTTTGTGGTTAATTCCATATCTCAGATGCTATAAGCATTAGGTCTCACATATTTGGTGTAGGGATAGTTGTAAGTTGTACATATCCAACTGGTTTATGTTATCTGTCCTTGACCTCATTTAAATGGCTCAGTGGTCAAAGTTAAGTTTTTGTGTTTTGTTCTGTTTTTATACGACCACAATTTTTTTTGGGGTAGTATAATGCTCTAATGTCTTCTGCATCGTCATCATTGTCGTTTGGTTTCGAGTCAATACCTTTAGTTAAGTGAATGAATCTCTATGAAATTTTACATGAAGGTTTAATACCTCATACTGATAGGGAAGGCTGTGATTGATTTTTGGGGTTATGGTACCACCAGTTTAAGGATTAGGGGTCAAAAAGAAGCATTTTTGTAGTTTCTGGACAATAACTTGTGTTTAAGTGTATGGATCTCTCTGACATTGTACCACAATATTCCATATCTCAAAGGAAAGGGTGAGATTAAGATTGGGGGTAATTGTCTCAAACATTGAGGAATTAGGGGCAAAAAAAGGCCAAAAACAAGCATTTTTCTAGCTTCCAAACAATAAGTTGTGTATAAAGTGGATGGATCTATCTTAAATTGTACTTGGAGGTTACATACTATGTAAGGAAGGCTGGAATTGAGTATGGGGGTAATTACTCCAAGAGAGGGGGATTATTTCTCCAATATTTTGAAGGGGTTTTTATTGTTTTCTTTTCAAAATTTTTCAAATTTCAAATATTTGATTGAAGAAATATTTAAAAAGGGGCAAGAAGAAATCTTCAATTGCACAGTATTGGGCAATAGATTTTTCAGATCTTTGACTGCATTTATTTTGTGTCAAAATACTATAATATGTCAAAAATTTGATCAAAATCCAAATTCAGACAGTATCAAGCTTGAATATAGTGTCGAAATTTCCCCAACAGCTCAAGGTTCAACCTCTGTTCTCAGCAAAGCATTTTATTATATTTTTTAATGTTATTTTTCTAGGATACTACAGGAATTTCCAGAGATCTTTGTTGTCTATTATAATGATATAATCTATTACCTATGTTATCTTATTTTGTAGGAATCCACTGATCCCATGGAAACCCAGTTTTTGTTATCAGATCAGGTTTATGCAAAAGCTAAAATTCCTCCAACAAATAAAGTCTGCTTATGGCTAGGGGTAAGTTCTTATAGCAAAATGTTTCATTTTAGTTTATAAAAATGTTTTTCTGTTACAAATCATGATGTATTGTTTTATGTGCACATGTTATGCTGCCCATCAAGGGCCCTTGATTGGAATAATAAATATTCTTATTCTTATTCTTCTATAGCTTTTGTTAAAACTCCACCAACAAATAGATAAGTCTTTGTCAAAAAGTTTTTATAGCAAAAGTTAAAATTCCTCTAACAAAAAAGTCTGCTTATGGTTAGTGGTAAGTTTTTATAGCCAAAATTTAATATTCCTCCAACAAAAAATTTATGGTTGTAATTTATTTTATAGCAAAAGCTAAAAGATGGGGATAAATAAAGGCTGCTTTAATATGAATAGGTGTAAGTTTTGAGATAAATCTTAAAATGGCAGAAAGGTCTATTTTGAAGCTAGAATTACTGCTGATCATTTCTGACAGTATTTTTACTGTAATATTTCATTCTCTTGAGAATGTTGAGAATATAAAAATAATTTGTAAATACAAAAACTCAAGTAATTTTTCATTCCTATAAATGCAATTGATGAAATAGTGAAATCTGAAGTAACCACTATGGACTACAAAAGTTACATCAATTAGTTTGATTTATATTTTTATGGGTTATATCCCTTTTGTTGTGAATTTGAAACATATTTATATTGTTAACAATTTCACAACTGAAGCATTTAAGACTAGTGCTTGCATGTTTGTCAGTCCAATCAGTGATGTCGTTAGAAGCCGGCAGCCGGCGATTTTCGCCAGTTATTGTCGTTTTCCCGCCGGCTATTTTTGCATGAGTAATAAAAAAATAATAAGATAAAAAAGATAATCAGGTTAATATTAACAAATAATTGTTCAATGCATCAGCTTCCACGATTAAAGTCGCGCTAAACAAGGATGTAAATCAGTGTTTACCTTTGACTAAATATAGTTCATGTAAATGCAGTCCGCTGATTGGTCGTCTATTTAAAGTCGGTAAGTATTGTATGTTTGCAAGGATAAAAAGAGAGACGTTCCGATGGACATTATGACCCTGTTTGGTTTTGGCTTCAAGAGAAGGAATAGGCCAAAGATGACAATAGCATGTTATGAAAATATATCAGTCAAATAAAAGAAAGTATAATATATATAATGTTGTCAAGAATCTGGAAAACAGCACCTTTTGTAGTTCACATTTCAAAGCTCACGACCACGTGGTGTCCAGAGAATGAAGGTCAATAACGAAAGTAGAATATTGTCGACCACAAATAATTTTTAAAAATATCTTTAGTTCAAAAGGATTTTAGTTTACTGCTTACTGAACAGTTAACAAATAAGAAAAAATAAAACGACATAGCTAGACAACATGTTTGAAATACGTGTACAAGTCTTATGAGAAAAAATGGGGTCGATCATTTGTCACTAAGTACGTACGCAAATAAATCGATCAAGATATTTAATAAATTCGATTATTATTGAAATAAAATTATAATATTTCACCTATTATTTCACAGGCACTTGCCTGTGTATTTTTTACATATATTCAAGAACAGACTTCCCAGAAAAAAATCAAATATAGATTAGCCTTGCCAGGACTATACTCGAGGGTATATACGGATTCTCATTTAAAAAAAAATCAAATGTGATTGAAGTCAACAACAAAAATAAGACAAAATTAACATTTTCCCAAGCATCTAAATCACTCCCAGGTATGCTCAGAATGCAGGAATTTTAGTCTAAATTTTCAAATCTTTTTGGGGAGAGTATACGATTTTATAAAATATAGCACCTCTGTAACAGTTTTAACTTTGAAATCGACGCTCCAGCTGACTACTAGTCAGTGAATATTGTTTTTAATTTTGTAAAAACAAAACCAACACTTTTTTTAATATAAAATTAAAACATAATGTTCTCAATGTCAGAATTACAATTTTCATTTAAAACTAAATTATTCAATGCAAGTGATAATTCAAACCAGAGACAATATGTTTCTATTCAAGCTAAGATTTTTGGATTCTTTCAGTTCAAAAATATTTACTAGCAGTCTGCAGGAAAATGCACAAAAATGTATATTGGTCCATCAAGATGATCAATGATGTGATCACATGTACAGAAAATTTACCCATCATGTTGCTAATTTTAGTTAATCATTTACATTATCTTCAGTAAAAAATGATGTTTTCAGAGGTCTGAATAAGGGTCTAGGACACCCCCAAAATGCAGGATTTTGCACCATTTTAAAAAAAAATCCCCCGGCCGTAAAAGCGACGAGCAAGCTCGTCGCCGCGAACGGCTTCACCGTCCGCATGTTCTTGCCGCCTATTTTAGAAATTCAGCCTGCTTCTTCAAAACTTAGTGACATCACTGCCAATTTGTTTTCCCTGTATTATAAAGTATCATTGTGTTCAAAAAGATTTTTTAGCTCACCTGGCCCAAAGGGCTTTTCTCATCACTTGGTGTCCGTCGTCCGGCGCCTGTAAACTTTTACAAAAATCTTCTCTGAAACTACTGGGCCAAATTTAACCAAACTTGGCCACAATCATCATTGGGATATCTAGTTTTAAAAATGTGTGCGGTGACCCAGCCAACCCACCAAGATGGCGACCATGGCTTAAAATAGAACATAGGGCTAAAAACTCTGAAACCAAAGCATTAAGAGCAAATCTAACAAGGGGTTAAATTGTTTATCAAGTCAATACCTATCTGCCCTGAAATTTTCAGATGAATTGGACAACCGGTTGTTCTGTTGCTGCCCTCCAATTGGTAATTTTTATGCCCCACCTACGATAGTAGAGGGGCATTATGTTTTCTGGTCTGTGGCTCCGTTCGTCTGTGCGTCCGTCCGTCTGTCTGTCCAGCGTAAACATGTTGCACCGTAACTTGAGAACGACTTATCTAAATTACATGAAACCTAATATAGTTGTTTTTTATGATGGTCAAATGATCTGTATACTTTTTGGTGAAAATAAGATTTAAACTTTTTGAGTTACGGCACTTTGTAACTAAAACAGGGGTGTGTTTTTTTTCACATGTCGCACCGTATCTCAAAAACGATTCTTGATTATTGCTTTAAACTTTACACACTTCTTAGTTATATTAATTTTAATATCTGTATACTTTTTTGGTGATCATTCAAAATTTCATTTTTGAGTTAATTGAGTATTTTGTAAAAAAGGGGAGGGTTTTTTACATGTCGTGCCGTATTTCAAAAACGATTTATGATTATTGCTTAAAACTTTACACACTTCTTTGTTATATTAATCTAAAGATCTGTATACTTTTTGGTGATGATTCAAAATTTCATTTTTGAGTTATTGAGTATTTTGTAAAAAAGGGGGAGGGTTTTTTTACATGTTGTGCCGTATCTCCAAAAAAATTTATGATTATTGCTTGAAACTGTACACACTTCTTTGTTATATTAATCTAAAGATCTGTATACTTTTTGGTTTGATTCAAAATTTTATTTTAGTGATATTTGTAACTTTGGATGAACTTTATCGCGACATTTGATGCACATAAGTAAATCACAGTCTATGCATTTTGAACTGATTTGTGTCTCTTTCACATAAAGTGCAGCTTAATGGAGCTTGTCCTTTTGGAATGGATTGAAAAAAAGCCATTTTACTCTACTAAATATCAAACATGTCTATTCATATTCTACTTCCCTTTTTAGTCAGCCCTTGACAACTATTGATTAATTTAAATGTCTATATTGAATTATATATTTTAGTGTTATTAGTCCATTCAGTATTTATTAATTACAATGTAGATAAAAAAAAAAGATATTTGTAAAATTATAAGACAACAGTGCTTCTAACTGATTTTGTTTTGCTAGAAAGAAAGAAAATATGTTGATGTCATATATATATATATAGTTAGCTATTTTTTTTTTTTAAAGTGGGCAAAAAAATATTATTTTGGTGAAGAGGTGGCAAAAAAGAGAATTGACATTGGGGAAACCTGGCATACCCATATTGATCTTGTTGTAATGGTTAATGTTTTGTATATATATATGACATAATATACAGGTGAAATACATTTTATAGATATTAGATAATGGAATGTAAAATCTTAAGACATAGAAGATAGAGTTGTATGCTTAAGAAAGATATGTATACCCATCCAACTAAATATTGACACTAACTTTTACGTTTTTTGTTTCATATATATTAGCACTTTCATAGTCTTGTCTTTACAAAATTTCTATAGAAATTCTCACATACAGTCGGTCGTCGATATAAAGTGGCAGTTCGATGGACCTGACAGAACTAGATAAATGTAGCAAGAAGAATGTCCAGTAAAGTAAGATCTACAAACACATCATGATCACCAAAACACAATTTTGTCATGAATTTATCTGTGTCCATTGTTTAATATGCACATAGATCAAGGTGAGCGACAAAGGCTCTTGATAGCCTCTAGTTGAGATATAAGCCAAAAACTGCATTTTACCCCTGTGTTCCATTTTTAGCCATGGCGGCCATCTTAGTTGGTTGGCCGTGTCACCAAACACATTTTTAACCGGATTTTTGTGACAAAAATGTCGATTATTGATTTGGGGATGTACGGCGGGCGGCCGGTCGGGCAGCCCGTCAGGCGGGCGGCAATCAAATGTTGTCCGTGCATTAACTCATGAACCGTTCATCCAAAGCTTTTAATATGTTGTTCCTGACAACTAAATGAAGGTCAAGTTCAATAATGGCGATTTTGACTTTTACCGTTCAGGAGTTATGGTTCTTGAAAGATTGAAAAATGGAGTTTCCAGTCGTGTCCGTGCATTTACGCATGAACTGTTCTACCAAAGCTTCCCAAATTTTAATATGTTGTTACTGATGACAAAATGGAGGTCAAATTCAATAATGACGATTTTGACTTTTACCGTTCAGGAGTTATGGTTCTTGAAAGATTGAAAAATGGTGTTTCCAGTCGTGTCCGTGCATTTTCTCATGAACCATTCAACCAAAGCTTTTGAAATTTTTATATGTTGTTACTGATGACAAAATAGAGGTCAAATTAAATAATGACGATTTTACTTTTACCGTTCAGGAGTTATGGTTCTTGAAAGATTGTAAAATGGCGTTTCCATTCACGTTGTTGCATTTACTCATGAACCATTCAATCTAAGCTTTTCAAATTTTAATATGTTGTTACTGATGACAAAATGGAGGTCAAATTTTATATTGACGATTTTCACTTTCACCATTCATCAGTAATGGTTCTTGTGATATTGCCAGGACACAAATAAATGTTAATAAATCCGGTTTGCTGTCGTTGTGACAGCCTCTTGTTTAAACTTGATACCCCAATGATGATTGTAGCCAAGTTTGGTATAATTTGGCCCAGTAGTTTCAGAGGAGAAGATTTTTGTAAAAGTTAACAGACAACGACAACGGACGCAAAGTGATGAGAAAAGCTCACTTGGCCCTGTGGGCCAGGTGAGCTAATAAAAGATTTTAAGTTGGAACGAATTTATAGGGTCGGTCGGTAAAGGGCAAAAAACAAACAAAATTTTAATTTAAGCCTAATATAAAGTCAATTTCATTACAGTTGTATCAATTTAAGTTAACTGTCTAATTTTTGAAAAATAAAGATGATGTATTTTTTGCAAATGAACCAACGCTATCCAAAAGAGTTCAAAGGAGGAAGATAAATCAACAACTATAGGCCTCCAATCCGTCGTCAACAATGAGAAAAACTTGTACCATATAGTAAGATATAAAAGGCCCTGATATAAAACATGTGGAACAATTCAAACAAGAAAACATTTGACTAAAAACAAATACATGAAATATGAAGGACCTAAACCAAATTTTTTTTCTAAAATCACAGGCCCTTTAAAGAGAACAATACTTTATTTTAAGAGGGTTACACAGTTAGCTATATAACTAATCTTCCCTGAGGCCCTCATCATGATAAATCAAACAAAATTCAAACATACGGTATACATTGCATACATTAGTATAAAAAGTCAAGTATGATAATAATGTTCAATACAACTTGATAAAATGTGATGAAAAAATAAACATGATCAGTTTTTAATATTATTGATACAGCTAGGTTGATTTTAATAAATGATCTGTTATTTTGTATTTGAAAGAATTAACATTTGTAATATTTCTTAACGGTATTGGTAAAATTATTCCACAAGAATGGTCCAGAATACATAAAAGATTTTTTGAACAATTCTGTTTTTGGGTTAGGGAGTATGAGGTTTCCTTGAACAGCATTTCTGAAGGGGTATGGATTTCTGTCTAAAACATAATGAAACTTGTTAGTAAGATATGATGGGGCATCATTTTTAATGCACTTAAATGTCATCACTAACTTATGATATTTTATTATCTGTTCAACTGTCATCCAGTTTAAGTGTTTGAATAAGGGTGCAGAAGGAGCAAATGGGTCTGTTTCTAGTATTAATCTAGCAGCCCTCTTTTGTAATTAAGTCTCCCAAACAAAGTTTGGAGACTTATTGTTTTTGCTCAGTTCTTATTATTAAGTCACCAAAACGGAGTTTTTGGCGACTTATTGTTTTTGTATCGTTTCTTATTATTAAGTCACCAAAACGGAGTTTTGGGGACTTATTGTTTTTGTATCGTTTCTTATTATTATGGCACCCTCAACGGAGTTGGGGTGACATATTGTTATTGTTCGATTCTTTTTTTCTGCTTATTATTATGTCACCCGATCGACAATGTCGGGTGACATATTGCTTTTCCTCTATTATTATTATTTTTCTTCCACCTAATTTTGTCCGGCAGTTTTCTCAGAGCCAAAGGAACCAATCTGAATGATGGTGCACTATAACAAGGAACCCTGACTTTCCTGTTGCTTTTCAATATTGGCACTAAAAAAATGGCTGCCATCACCATGGAAACGGAAAAATGGTGAAAAAATATAATTTTGGAGAAAGGTGAATTGTTTGAGAATGCTTAACCTTAAAATCTTTAGATTTTAATACAATGTAGGTGCCCACTATATACTGCTTTGGGATGATTTTGGCAATCATTGGAACTGCTATGTTGCCATGGATACTACACCAAAAATTTCCAAAATATGGAAATGCTCCAAATTTTATAAAACTTCACAGTAACGATGAGCAACATTGGTAGAGGTGGAATTTGGCGTTGGAATTTCGAAAATGTCTGCCGTTACCATGGAAACAATGCAAAACAGGTCAAAATGGTCCAAAAACCTTTAAGTGGCATTTACTTTCTTAAAATGGTAGGTCAAATTTAACGAAACTTTGATGGTATGGTCCCTCCCATGTACCAATGTGGTATATGCCATTAAATTTTGGGAATGGTCTCTGTTGCCATAGGAACCATCACAAATGTCAAAAATTTCAAAAATTTCAAAATGCTTCAAAATTGATGAAACTTCATATCATTGTAGACTGTCAAGTCTGCATGAGACTTTTGAAGTTGGAATTTCCAAAATGGCTACCGTTGCCATGGAAACTGGAAAAATGTCAAAAATTCCCAAAATGCTTTGAACTTAATGAAACTTGATATTATTGTTACCTGACAAGTAAAGATGAGACTTTTGACTTTGAAATTTTCAAAATGGCTGCCGTTGCCATGGAAACAGCAGAAATGTGAATTTTTAAAAATGCTTTGAATGTACTGAAAATTTACAGAAAAATGTATTGCCATGCATATATGTGCATTCACTGTTAAACAATTTTTAAATGGCTGCCGCTTAGTGGCAATTGGGGGAAGGGTGACATCCGCTATTGCTTGCAATGGCAATTCTAGTTATGTCACCCGATCGACAATGTCGGGTGACATATTGCTTTTCCTCTGTTTCTTTTTCTGTATTATTATGTCACCCGATCGACAATGTCGGGTGACATATTGCTTTTCCTCTGTTTCTTTTTCTGTATTATTATTATTATTATACTTCCACCTATTTTGTCCGGCATGTTTTTTGGAGTGAAATGGAACCAATCTTAATGATAGTTCACTATAAGGTGGAACAAAAAATTTCGGGGTGCAGGTGGGTCTAAGACCATAAAAAATGGCTGCCGTTTCCATGGAAACAGAATAATTGTGAAAAATTCCAGTTTTTGGTTTTGGTGAATAATTTGGAGATTCTTAAACTTAGAATCATTATATTTTGATACAATGTAGGTGCCAGCCATATACTGGTTTTGGATGATTTTGGCAATCATTGGAACTACATATGTTGCCATGGAAACTGCACCAAAAATTTCAAAAATATCAAAATGCTCCAAATTTTTTGAAACTTAATGGTAACGGATGAGCAACATTGGTAGATGTGGAATTCGGCGTTGGAATTTCCAAAATGTCTTCCGTTACCATGGAAACAGAGCATAAGTGTCAAAATGCTCTAAAAACTACAGGGTTTGGTGAATAATTTTTATATGCTTGAACTTGAAATCAACAAATTTTTACACAATATAGTTATCCACTATATACAGTTTTTGATATATTTTGACAATCATTGGAACTACTCTGTTACCATGGATACAGGACCAAATATTTCAAAAATTTCAAAATGCTCCAAAATTTATCAAACTTAATATGATAGTTGACTGGCAAGTCTGGATGAGACTTTTGACTTTGGAATTTCCAAAATGGCCACCGTTTCCATGGAAACTGCAAAAATGTCAAAAATTCTAAAAATGCTTTGAACTTAATGAAACTTGGTATTATTGTTAACTGGCAAGTAAAGATGAAACTTTTGACTTCGAAATTTTCAAAATGGCTGCCGTTGCCATGGAAACAGCAGAAATGTGCATTTTTTAAAAATGCTCTGATTGTACTGAAAATTTTCAGAAATATGTATTGCCATGCATATATGTGCATTCACTGTTCAACAATTTTGAAATGGCTGCAGCTTAGTGGCAATTTGGGGAAGGGTGACATCCGCTATTGCTTGCAATGGCAATTCTAGTTATTATTATTATTATACTTCCACCTATTTTGTCCGGCATGTTTTTTGGAGTGAAATGGAACCAATCTTAATGATAGTTCACTATAAGGTGGAACAAAAAATTTCGGGGTGCAGGTGGGTCTAAGACCATAAAAAATGGCTGCCGTTTCCATGGAAACAGAATAATTGTGAAAAATTCCAGTTTTTGGTTTTGGTGAATAATTTGGCGATTCTTAAACTCAGAATCATCATATTTTTATACAATGTAGGTGCCGGCCATATACTGGTTTTGGATGATTTTGGCAATCATTGGAACTACTATGTTGCCATGGATACTACACCAAAAATTTCAAAAATATGGAAATGCTCCAAATTTTATAAAACTTCACAGTAACGATGAGCAACATTAGTAGAGGTGGAATTTAGCGTTAGAATTTCCAAAATGTCTGCCGTTACCATGGAAACAGAGCATAAGTGTCGAAATGCTCAAAAAACTTCAGGGTTTGGTGAATAATTTTGATATGCTTGAACTTGAAATCATCAAATTTTTACACAATATAGTTATCCACTATATACAGGTTTTGATTGATTTTGACAATCATTGGAACTACTCTGTTACCATGGATACAGGATCAAATATCTCAAAAATTTCAAAATGCTCCAAAATTGATGAAACTTAATATGATAGTTCACTGGCAAGTCTGGATGAGACTTTTGACTTTGGAATTTCCAAAATGGCCACCGTTGCCATGGAAACTGCAAAAAAGTCAAAATTTCTCAAAATGCTTTGAACTTAATGAAACTTGATATTATTGTTAACTGGCAAGTATAGATGAGACTTTTGACTTTGAAATTTTCAAAATGGCTGCCGTTGCCATGGAAACAGCAGAAATGTGAAATTTTTTAAAATGCTGTGAATGTACTGAAAATTTACAGAAAGATGTATTGCCATGCATATATGTGCATTCACTGTTAAACATTTTTGTAAATGGCTGCCGCTTAGTGGCAATAGGGGGAAGGGTGACATCCGCTATTGCTTGCAATGGCAATTCTAGTTATTATTATTCTTCCAACTATTTTGTCCGCCACTTTTCTCGGAGCCAATGGAACCAATCTTAATGATAGTTAAGTATAATAGGGAACACAAAATTTCGGGTTGCAGTAGGGTCTAAGACCATAAAAAATGGCTGCCGTTTCCATGGAAACAGAACAGTTGTGAAAAATTCCACTTTTTGGTTTTTGTGAATAATTTGGAGATGCTTAAACTCAGAATCATTATATTTTGATACAATGAAGGTGCCACCCCTATACTGGTTTTGGATGATTTTGGCAATCATTGGAACTACTATGTTGCCATGGAAACTACACCAAAAATTTCAAATTTTATGAAAATGCTCCAAATCTTTTGAAACTTTAACATAACGATGAGCAACTTTGGAAGATGTGGAATTTGGCGTTGGAATTTCCAAAATGTCTGCCGTTTCCATGGAAACAATGCAAAAAGGTCAAAATGCTCCAAAAACTTCCGGGTTTGGTGAATAACTTTGGTATGCTTGAACTTAAATTCATCAAATTTTAATGCAATATAGTTGTCCACTATATCCAGGTTTTGAATGATTTTGACAATCATTGGAACTGCTCTGTTACCATGGATACAGGATCAAATATTTCAAAAATTTCAAAATGCTCCAAAAGTGATGAAACTTAATATGATTGTTGACTGTCAAGACTGCATCAGACTTTTGAAGTTGGAATTTCCAAAATGGCCACCGTTGCCATGGAAACTGCAGAAATGTCAAATATTTTCAAAATGCTCCAAACTTAATGAAACTTAATATTTATATTAACTGGCATGTATAGATGAGACTTTTGACATTGGAATTTTCAAAATGGCTGCCGTTGCCATGGAAACAGAAGAAATGTGAAACTTTTGACATTGCTCAAAATGTACTGAAAATTTACAGAAAGATATATCGCAATGCGTTGATCTGCATTCACTGTTAAATTGTTTTCAAATGGCTGTCGCTTAGTGGCAATAGGGGAAGGGTGACATCCGCTATTGCTTGCAATGGCAATTCTAGTTATTCTTCTTCTTCCTCTTCTTCCGCCACTTTAAAAAATGAACTTGTCCGCAGCGTTTCTCCAAAACCGCTTGTCAGATTGACTTAGAATTTCATAAAATGGTAGACTAATATGTCTAGGTGAGCCATCAATCTTTCGTTTGTGCATTGGGGTCTATTAAGGGGTATTTTGGGGGGTAGAAAGGAGGAAGGGGTTTACTATAGAACCATATGGGATTTTATTTTCTAAAATTTTCAAATGAATATAACTTGAAAACTGTAAGTGATAGATACATGCAGTCTTCAGAATTGATTATAGGACAATAAAACAAATCACATGAAATATAGGGGGTGTCCCTGGGAGTTCATCCCCACCCCCTTCAATTTGAGAATATGCTTATATTTTGTAAACGGTCCAGATCCCCACCCCTAAACCATATATATTCTTGAATGGGACAATAAAACAAATCAAATGAAATTAATGGGAGGTCCCAGGGGGTCATCCCCACCCCAGTCAATTTGAGAATGTGCTATTATCTTGTAAATGGTCCAGATCCCCACCCCTAAACTACATATATTCTTGTAGGGGACAATAAAACAAATGAAATGAAATTAAAGGGAAGTCCCTAGGGGGTCATCCCCACCCCCTCTTGTTTGAAAACTTGTAAACGGTCAACATCCCCACCCCTAAACCATATATATTCTTGTAGGGGACAATAAAACAAACGAAATGAAATTAAAGGGAAGTTCCTAGGGGGTCACCCCACCCCCTCTTATTTGAAAACTTGTAAACGGTCAACATCCCCACCCCTAAACCATATATATTCTTGTAGGTGACAATAAAACAAATGAAATGAAATAAAAGGAAATTCCGTAGGGGGTAACCCCACCCCTCTTATTTGAAAACTTGTAAACGGTCAACATCCCCACCCCTAAACCATATATATTCTTGTAGGGGACAATAAAACAAATGAAATGAAATAAAAGAGAATTCCGTAGGGGGTAACCCCTACCCCTCTTGTTTGAAAACTTGTAAACGGTCAACATCCCCACCCCTAAACCATATATATTCTTGTAGGGGACAATAAAACAAATGAAATGAAATAAGAGGGAAGTCCCTAGGGGGTCACCCCACCCCCTCTTGTTTGAAAACTTGTAAACGGTCAACATCCCCACCCCTAAACCATATATATTCTTGTATGGGACAATAAAGCTAATCAAATGAAATTAAAGGGAAGTTCCTGGGGGTTGCCACACCCCGTTCAATTTGAGAATGTGCTATTATCTTGTAAATGGTCCAGATCCCCACCCTTAAACCATATACATTCTTGTAGGGGACAATAAAACAAATGAAATGAAATGTAGGTACATTCCCTGGTGGTCACCACCACCCCCTCCTGTTTGAATACTTGTAAATGGTGGAGATCCCTACTCGAAAGCCATATATATTCCTGTATGGGACAAAAAATCAAATTAAATGAACATGGGACCATATGAATGGCGAGTTATGGGAGCTTTGTTTGGGAGACTTCGTAACAGCATCCTGTTACAATTACTTCTTGTTTTAATATCCTTTTTAAACCCTCACTGCTACAACTACTCCACACTATACAACAATAATCAATTAGTGGCAAGATATAACCATTATAGAATAATTTTCTGCAGTCTAGATTTAGAAATTTTTTAATCTTTAATAGTAGATATAGTCTAGATGATATTTTTGAGCAGATCACATCAATTTGGTTTGTCCATGTGAGGGAAGGGTCAATTTTAATGCCTAAAAGACTTTCACATGTGGAAGATTGTATCACTTGATTGTTAATAGTTAAACAACTCTCATTGTAATGTGGCATTGCTCTTTGCTTTGTTCCAATAATCATATATTTTGTTTTATTTTTATTGATGAACATATTGTTATCATTGCACCATTCCTCTACACCATGTAAATCTTCTTGTACCTTTGACTGTAGAGTTTGATAACAATTACCAGAAAGATGTAAAGTTGAATCATAAAGAAATTAACAGAGCTTTCTGTATATTCAATTATTTTAGATCTACAGTTTAAGGTTGCAATAGAAAATATCAATATATTCTATGACAAACATATGGAAAAAAGTGATTTTTGACAATGGTTTAGTTAAAAACATCAAAACTTAGATTAAATACATATTTGAAATAATACACGTCTATAACCTATTTGAAATAATACACGTCTATAACATAATTGAAATAATACACGTCTATAACCTATTTGAAATAATACACGTCTATTGAACCTAATTGAAATAATACACGTCTATAATCTATTTGAAATAATACCTGTCTATAACCTATTTGAAATAATACACGTCTATAACCTATTTGAAATAATACACGTCTATAACCTATTTGAAATAATACACATCTACAGTTGCAAACTTTCCAGAGGTGCTGTCCAGCACTTTGATTATCAGTTGATTTTTTGTGCGAGTTATAAGTCTTCCAAATCTTTTCTTTTTCCTATTTTGCCAAAAACTTCTTGAGTGATTTGGATTTTCCCTGGATAAAATGTTGAGTCAGCTTGTGAAACGAACAATGGTAATTTAAATTCTTCAGTGAGTGACTGTTCAAGTTTTCCACCTTCAATGAATACTTTAGCAGCATCCTTACCAGTTATAATATCTTCAAACAAGGGAATCTGATCTTCAATCTTCTCTTTTAATTTATTTACTTGGATTTGTATTTCTTTGTGGGATTTCTTCTCGCTAGTATATAATTCCTCCACTTTTTCATTCATTTGCTCAGTGAATTGATCAACTGCTTTTTTTAGAGCTATATTTTGAGCTTGTACATTCTTCTTATTGTCCCTGTATAGTTCTTCGTTAGATCTTAGTTGCTCTTCTATTTTCAAACTATGTTGGTTCAAACGCTGTAAGTTTGATTGATCTTTGACTTTTGCTTGTTTCAGTTTATTTAGTGTGATATCATAGCCTTTACGTATCTCTAGTAAGTCGTGCTTTCTGTGTGTCTTTGAGACGCAAAGAGGACAAACTAACCGGTTACATGGCTCACAAAATAAACAACTGTTTTGTCCACTGTGATCTTGACATTGAATATTAATGAAATCCAACATTTCTGTAGCATGCATTCCAATGTCCTTGATATCCACAATTTTGTGGTTCTTTCCATTTTCAAACCTTTGATGAACTTGTTCAAAACACTTGATGCACATAAGTAATTTACAGTCTATGCATTTTAAACGGATTTTTGCACCTGTTTCACATATAGGACAGAAAAGAGGACACTGTGTTCTCGAAAGATGTAGAGAAAAATCCATTTTACTCTTCTAAATATTAAACATGTCTAATTATATTCTAACCCCTTTTTAGTCTCACTCACATAGCCCTTGACGACTATTGATTAATTTAAATGTCTCTATATTGAATATATATTTCAGTGTTATTAGTACATACTGTATTTAATTAAAACAATGTAGATTGAAAAATAGATATATATATATGTAAAATTGTAAGATAATAGTTCTGCAAACTGACTTGGTTTTTGATTTGCTAGAAACAAAGAAAACATGTTTATAGTTACGATACTGTTGTCAGATCATTATAAAGATTGCATATTTTTTTTGCTTTAATATTGATTCACTTAAAGGGTCTTTGCATCGGAACTAAACACATTTTTTTTTTAAACAGTTGTTGGCATGACACTGGTTATTTTCTTCTCATATATTTTATGATAGTATGATACTAAACCCCTAACAAGAGGGATTGTGCCTGATATTCATATGATGAAGACATAATCTTTTAATCAGTTTAATTGAGGTCTGGAGCTGGCATGTCAGTTAACTGCTAGTAGTCTGTTGCTATTTATGAATTATTGTCATTTTATTTATTCATTTGTTACATCTTCTGACATCGGACTTGGTCTTCTCTTGAACTGAATTTTAATGTGCGTATTGTTATGTGTTTACTTTTCTACATTGGCTAGAGGTATAGGGGAGGGTTGAGATCTCATAAACATGTTTAACCCCGCCGCAACTTTGCGCCTGTCCCAAGTCAGGAGCCTCTGTTAGTCTTGTATGATTTTTAATTTTAGTTTCTTGTGTATAATTCGGAGTTTAGTATGACGCCCATTATCATTGTACTAGTATATATATTTTTAAGGGCCCAGCTGAAGACCGCCTTCGGGTGCGGGAGTTTCTCTCACTACATTGAAGACCCATTGGTGACCTTCGGCTGTTGTCTGCTCTATGGTCGGGTTGTTGTCGCTTTGACACATTCCCCATTTCCTTTCTCAATTTTATTATATTAGTTTGCTAAATATTTTGTTTTTAAGTGGACAAAAATATATTATTTTGGTGAAGAGGTGGAGAAACAGAAAATTGACACTCTGGAAACCTGGTATACCGGTGAAATACATTTGATAGATATTAGTTATATTGGAATGTAAACTGTATTTTAAAAGACATAGAAGAAAGAGTTGTATGTATAAGAGAGATATGTATATCCATCCAATTAAATGTTGACACCAACTTTTAGGAATTTTGTTTCATATGAGCGCTTATTAGTCTTCGGAAATTTCTTCAGAAATCCTCACATACATACATGTCCTTGATAAGTGGCAGTTGAATTGACCTGACAGAACTCTTCAACTCATCAAAGTTTTGATTCATCCATGGTCAAGAGTTCATCAAGTTTTATCAATTTAGTGAACATTGTACCTTGTCTTGTCAGCCTGACATGCAGTGGCAGAACACATTTGATATCCCAATCAATATGGAGGGAACTTCAAAAAAATATTTTTGAGTTAACCAAGATTTCTAGGCAACTTAACTCTACTTAACTGAGTTAAAAATGCCTTAAAAAAACTTAAATTCAGCATGGCTCTACAAAATACCTTGAATTTGAGTTTTCCAAACAAACCAGTTTGACACTATGAGGTTTGACTGTATAAAGCTTATTTTCTAACTCTTTTGGACAGGCTTGGAATGTTCATGAGATTATTTTGTGATTTTAGTTTTGGTTTATTGTTGATTTATGTTTTGCCAATTTCAATCTTAGTTTTTATGGTCAAATACTTCTTCAAGGTTTTTATTGTCGAGCCTGCAACTTTTGTTGCAGAAAGCTCGACATAGGGATAGTGATCCGGCGGCGTTAGCTAACTTCTTAAAAGGTTAATATTTTAGAAGGTGAAAGACCTGGATGCTTCATACTTTGTATATAGATGCCTCATGTTACGAAGTTTCCCTCAGTCACATGTCCAATGTCATTGACCTCATTTTCATGGTTCAGTGACCACTTGAAAAAAAAGTTCAGAATTGTTGTAATGTTGAATTCTCTCTTATTATAAGTAATAGAATAACTATATTTGGTATGTGCGTACCTTGCAAGGTCCTCATGCCCGTCAGACAGTTTTTACTTGACCTCTACCTCATTTCATGGATCAGTGAACAAGGTTAAGTTTTGGTGGTAAAGTCCATATCTCAGATACTATAAGCAATAGGGCTAGTATATTTGGTGTATGGAAGGACTGGAACGTGTACATGTCCAACTGGCAGGTGTCATCTGACATTGACTTCATTTGCATGGTTCAGTGGTTATAGTTAAGTTTTTGTGTTTTGGTCTGTTTTTCTCATACTTTATGCAATAGGTCTACTATATTTGTTGTATGGAATGATTGTAAGGTGTACATGTCTAGCGGGCAGATGTCATCTGACCTTGACCTCATTTTCTTGGTTCAGTGGTCAAAGTTAAGTTTTTAAGTTTTGGTCTTTTTATCTAATATTATATGCCAAAAGTCAACTATATTTGGTGTATGGAAATATATTATGATCTATATGTCAGTCCCGCAGGTTTTATTATACCCCCGCTTTAAAAAAGGGGGGGTATACTGTTTTACCTCTGTCTGTCAGTCCGTCCGTCAGTCCGTCCATCAGTCCGTCCGTCCGTCCGTCCGTCAGTCCGTCAGTCAGTCCGTCCCATGAAACTTTCGTCACATTTTTCTCAGGAACTACACATCCACCCTTTCTGTAATTTGGTATCAACATTTATATATGTCAGCCATACCGTGTGATGCGTTTTCAGATTCATCACTTGACAACTTCCTGTTTACCGAACACTTGTCTGATTTTACACATGATAGCCAAGTTGAAAATTTTCGTCACATTTTTCTCAGGAACTACAATACAAGGATTTCTGAAATTTGGTTTCAGGATTTATATAAGTCAGCTATACCGTGTGATGCGTTTTAAGATTCATCACTCGACAACTTCCTGTTTACCGAACACTTGTATGATTTTACACATGATAGCCAAGTTGAAAATTTTCGTCACATTTTTCTCAGGAACTACAATACAAGGATTTCTGAAATTTGGTTTCAGGATTTATATAAGTCAGGTATACCGTGTGATGCGTTTTCAGATTCATCACTTGACAACTTCCTGTTTACCGAACACTTGTATGATTTTACACATGATAACCAAGTTGAAAATTTTCGTCACATTTTTCTCAGGAACTACAATACAAGGATTTCTGAAATTTGGTTTCAGGATTTTTATAAGTCAGCTATACCGTGTGATGCGTTTTCAGATTCATCACTCGACAACTTCCTGTTTACCGAACACTTCCATATTTTTACACTAGTAATATTATCCACTTGGGGCGGGGGTATCATCAGTGAGCAGTAGCTCGCAGTTTCACTTGTTTGACCTCGATATTGACCTCAATTGCACGGTTCATTGCACAGTGTTAAGTTTTTGTGTTTTGGTCTATTTTTCTTAAACTATAAGTAATAGGTCAACTATATTTGTTGTATGGAAGCTTTGTTAGCTGTACATGTCTGCCTGGCATTGTTCATCTGACCTTGACCTCATTTTCATGGTTCATTGGTCTTTGTTTAGCTATCTTGGTTAATGTTAAGTTTATGTGACCGTTGTAATAAAGCTTTATACTTAGGACTATCAACATAATATCAATGATTAGTAAAGAAGGTGAAACATTTCAGTGTGTGCACTCTTGTATAATGGTATATGATATCCACTTTTTTTTTTTTTTTTTTTTGTATTTTTTGTAACAATAACTTTTAGTTGTCAGTTAATATATTCTGTAAATATATTCAAAGAGTACTGTTGGAGGTTTGAATTGACATTTTTTGATTTCTTGACTTTATAGGTCATCTTTGATCATATGACCTTTCATTCAAGATGGACAACCGGAATAACAGCTTCTTTGCTGATATTTTGATTCTTTATGCACTAGCCCCATTACCTTTTTCTGTCAGTAATTTCTGTCTTGCCTGTAATGAAGTTTCAGATTCCAAGATAAAGGTCAGGAGCCTCAGGCCTTTGTTAGTCGTTTTGACTTTTAATTTTAGTTTCTTGTGTATAATTTGGAGTCTATAAGAATGACATTCATTATCACTGAACTAGTTTACATATTTGTTGAGAATCCAGCTGAAGAACCCCTTTGGGTGTGTGTATTGAAATGACTTATTTCAAAGGCTAGAAGACCCAGATGCTTTATTCTTTGTATGCAGATCTATGTGTTATTCTATCTACGAAACCCTCATTTTTTAACTATATTTGGGATATATATGGGATACTTGCAAGGTCTAAATGTCTGTCAGACAGAGACCAACCCTATATCATTTGAGGGATCAGTGATCAAGGTAAAGTTTTCATTGTCAAATCAATATCTCTTATACAATGAGCAGTAAGTCATTATCTATATTTGGTGTATGGAAAGATAGCAAGGTTAACATTGTTGTCAATATAATGATATTTAATGGCCATTGGGACTGTCATACAAGTGATAGGTTTAGCTAGCTACAAAGCCAGGTTTAATCTACTATTTTCTATGTAAGAAAATGCCTGTACCAAGTCAGGACTATGACAGTTGTTATCCATTTGTTTAATGTGTTTGAGCTTCTGATTTTGCCATTTGATTAGGGACTTTCTGTTTTGAATTTTCCTTTGAGTTTTGTATTTTTGTGATTTGACTTTTTGCAGGGTTCATCTGACCTTAACCTCATATTCATTGTTCATGTGTCAATGTTATCTTTAAGTTTACCTGGCCCGAAGGTGCTTGTTAAGATATTTCGATGAGAACTTCCAACACACCAACACAATACAACTCTCAAGACACCAAAAAATAGCTCAATGATAGAAAAGTGTATATATATACAACACTTCAGGATTTAAATTCTATATATAGAATTTGTGATTAAAAAAAATACTCTAAAAAAGATCTGCAATCCATACCAGATTCCCTTAACTACAAGTATACATCAGACTGTGAAAAAAAGTACAATCAACAACCTGGTCACATCTTGCTTTGGAACAGCAAATAAGTATTGATTGAGTTAAAGCAATTTTGTTTAGATCTCAACCTTATTCTAGTTTTCAGGCAATAACTTGTGCATTGATGTCTCTTGAATTGAACCACATTTTACAAAATGATATCAAAATCATCAAATGATATGTTATTTTTGGAAAAAAAGGAGGGGAGGGGGAATTGTTTTTAACTTTTAGTAGAAATTCAAATCATACAACCAATTTCAAGTTCTTGGACTACATTTATTCCGTGTCAGAAACCCATAATATGTCAATTTTTTTTATTACAATTCAAATTCAGACCTGTATTAAGCTTGAATATAGTGTCCATTTTTTTCCCTTATTGCAAACCCAGTGAAAGTTTTCCACAGTGCAATCTCTATCTGACAAGGCTATTTAAACTTTTGCAAGTTCACCTGTCCTATTGAATGAAGACACTAGGTATTATTCTCTGTGTAGTTTCTTTGCTGGGACCTTTAAATTTCTTCTGGTTTGTCATCACAACTCCTTGAAAACCACACAATAGATATGAAGATATCATTTATAATAATGTAGATGTGCATATCCATAAGATTTTTTTATCAGTTGACTTTTGTAAGAGTTATAATAAGCCTTTCAAGTCTCTTCTTAATCCTATCATGCCAAAATCTTCTTGAGTGATTTTGATTTTCCCTTGATAAAATGTTGAGGCAGCGTTGTTTGAAAAGATAATTGGTCTATGAAATTTTTCCGTAAGTAACTGTTCAAAAATTCCATCTTCAGTGAATACTTTAGCAGCATCCTTAGCAGTTATAATGTCTTCTAACATGGACATCTTCTTTTTTAATTTATTTGCTTCAAGTTGTGGTTTTTTTTCTCGCTATAACTGTTTATCCATTTTATCAGTGAGTTGATCAACTGCTTTTTTTAGTGCTATATTTTGAGCTTGTACATTATTTTTATTGTCCATGTACAGTTCTTCATCAGATCTTAGTTGTTCTTCTATTCCCAAACTATGTTGGTTCAAAAGATGTAAGTTTGATTGAACTTTGACTTTTGCTTGTTTCAGCCTATCTAGTTTGATATCATAGCCTTTACTTATCTCTAGTAATACATGCCTATTGTGTGTCTTTAAGATGTAACCAGGACACACAAACTTGTAACATGACAAAAGGAACTATGTTTTTGTTCTTTGTGATCTTGACATTGAATATTAGTGAATGCATACAGTCCAATGTCCTTGATATCCACAACTCTGTGGTCCTTTGCATTTTTAAACTTTAGATGAACTTTATGACAACACTTAATGCACATCAGTAAATCATAGTCTATGCATTTTGTACTGATTTTTGTCTCTGTTTCACATAAATTACAGCATACTACAGCCTGTCCTTTTTGAATAGAGTGAGAAAAAGCCATTTTTCTCTTCTTAATATCAAATATGCTAATGAATCCTACAATATTTTTTCTAGTTTGTTCTTGCTTATTGATTGATTTCAGTGTTTCTATACAGGAATCAAATTTCAGTGTTTTTAATAATGAGATACCTAATTGATTTTGTTGAAAAAAGTGAACATTGTGTATATAGATGACATTATTTATAGGTGAAATACATTTGATCAACAGTAAATAATTGGAAATGTAAAAAGTATTATGACATAGAAGGCAGAAACTTGTATATTTAGAGTTTTACCCACCTAATTAAATTTTGACACAAACTGTAACATTTTTTATCCATATATGAGCACTTTTAAAGTCTGCCTTCTTTTCTTCATATCAGTATAGAGTCCCCACATTTACTTGTGTGTCTTATTCTTTTGCCAGTTGTATGTTCATGTGATAATTTTGTCATTTAAGGCAAATTTGAAGTTTAATTGCAGTTAATTTATGGTTTAATTGCCCATTTCAATTTTAGTTTTTCTTGTCAAGTATTTCTACAAGGTCTTTATCATGTTTATGATCTTTATGGATTTTTATGCCCCACCTACGATAGTAGAGGGGCATTATGTTTTCTGGTCTGTGGCTCTGTTCGTTTGTTCGTCCGTCCGTCTGTCCGTCCGTTCGTTCGTTCGTCCTGCTTCAGGTTACAGTTTTTGGTCAAGGTAGTTTTTGATGAAGCTGAAGTCCAATCAACTTATAACTTGGTACACTTGTTGCTTATGATATGATCTTTCTAATTTTAAAGCCAAATTATACTTTTGACCCCAATTTCACGGTCCATTGAACATAGAAAATGAAAGTGGGGGTTTCAGGTTAAAGTTTTTGGTCAAGGTAGTTTTTGATGAAGCTGTAGTCCTATCAACTTGAAACTTAGTACACTTGTTGCTTATGGTATGATCTTTCTAATTTTAAAGCCAAATTAGACTTTTGACCCCAATTTCACGGTCCACTTAACATAGAAAATGAAAATGGAAGTTTCAGGTCAAAGTTTTTGGTCAAGGTAGTTTTTGATGAAATTGAAGTCAAATCAACTTGAAACTTAGTACACATGTTCCCTATAGTATAATCCTTCTAATTTTAATGCCAAATTAGATTTTCACCCTATTTCACGGTCCATGGAACATGGAAAATGATTGAGTGGGGCATCCGTGTACTTTGGACACATTCTTGTTTCTTGTTTTTTGTTAACTCTTTTATGATAGAATTTGTAGGAAGACTTCAATATTTATGTTTGAAAAGTATTGATTTCACCTGTAAGCGATACTTCGGCATTGTTCAGTAACATATTTAGCTGTACTTTTTCACTAGCATTCATAGAGCACTACTAAAATTGAGGCTTGGTCAAATTTTGAGTGCACTTTTCAGTCAAGATGAAAAATTAAACAATTAAAAGTACTATTTCTTTGATAGACTGATTATTTTTATTGATTCCTAGTATTTCATATTTTGATTCTTTTATACACTAGCCCCATTACCCTTTCCTGCCTGTATTTTTTGTCTTGCCTATGATGATAGTTGCAGACTCAAGACATAGGGATAACAATCTGCCCACACAGTAAACTCTTTGTATCCAACTTTATGTTTCAAAGGCTTTTAAATGTTCTTTGCAGATCTATGTGTTATTCCATTGTACAAGTCATGTTTATGGTTCAGTGACAGTGGCATGAATTTTCACACTTATTATGAGTAATAGGATAACTACAGGTATATTTGGGATAAGGGATACTTGCAAATTCTACATGTCTGTCAGACAGAGATCACTCCTACCTCTTCTCATTGATCAAGGTTAATTTTTCATTGTTGAATCAATATCTCTGATACAATTATCAGTTGGTCAACATCATCTATATTTGGTGTATGGAATAATTGTGAGGTTTACATTGTTGTCAATATAATTGAATTTTATTTGACTGTCATACAAGCAATAGGTTTAGCTATCTATAAAACCAGGTTTAATCCACGGTTTTCTATGTAATAAAATACCTATATTAAGTCAGGAAAATGGCAGTTGTTATCCATTTGTTTGATGTGTTTGAGCTTCTGATTTTGCCATTTGAATTTTGATGAGGGACTTTCTGTTTTGAATTTTCCTCAGAGTTTAGTAATTTTGTGATTTGACTTTTTGCAGGTTTCATCTGAACTTGACCTCATATTCCTTGTTCATTGATCAATGTTATGTTTTAGCTCATCTGGCCTGAAGGTGCTTTTTAAGGTATTTTGATGGGAACTTCTAACCCACCAACACAAAACAATTCAAGACACAATTAGCTCAATAATAGAAAAGTGTATATAGATACAACACTTAATCCTATGTATAGATTTTTTTTTTAATTTGACTACAAAATATCAGCCATCCGTACCAGATTCCTTTTTTGCAAACCCTATCATAGTTTTCCACAGATTCACCTGCAAGTTACTTGTCGATTTATTTGGAACCCTTACATAGTTTTCCACAGATACACCTGCAAGTTACCTGTCGATTTATAATAACAGTAAGAAAACATCAGGCTATGAAAAAAAGACAACCATCAACCTGGTTACTTCTGGTCTGGGAACAGCATATGGATAAGGATGGGGTTAGAGCATTTGGTTTAGATCTCAACCTCCCAGATACGTTTTAGTTTTGTATGCTCCTTTATTGTCGAGCCTTCGACTTTAGTCGAAAAAGTGAGACTAAACGATCCTACATTCCGTCGTCGGCGGCGGCGTCCACAAACATTCACTCTGTGGTTAAAGTTTTTGAAATTTTAATAACTTTCTTAAACTATACTGGATTTCTACCAAACTTGGACAGAAGCTTGTTTATGATCATAAGATAGTATCCAGATGTAAAATTTGTAAAGATAAAATTCCATTTTTTCCGTATTTTACTTATAAATGGACTTAGTTTTTTCTGCGGGGAAACATTACATTCACTTTGTGGTTAAAGTTTTTAAAGTTTTAATAACTTTCTTAAACTATCCTTGGTTTGTATCAAACTTGGACAGAAGCTTGTTTATGATCATAAGATAGTATCCAGAAGTAAATTTTGTAAAAAAATAAATCCATTTTTTCCGTATTTTACTTTTAAATGGACTTAGTTTTTCTGCGGGGAAACATTACATTCACTCTGTGGTTAAAGTTTTTAAAATTTTAATAACTTTCTTAAACTATCCTGGGTTTGTACCAAACTTGGACAGAAGCTTATTTATGATCATAAGAAAGTATCCAGAAGTAAATTTTGTAAAAAGATAACTCCCTTTTTTTCTGTATTTTACTTTTAAATGGACTTAGATTTTCTTCCAGTTAACATTACATACAGTCTGCAGTTAAAGTTTTCAAGTTTTCAAAACATTTATTAGATTCATTAACTATCCTAAACTTTTACCAAACTTGGACAGAAGCTTCTTACAATCATAAGATAGTATCAAAAGGAATATTTTTATTGATTTATTTCCTCATTTTTGTTGAGCCTGCGATTTACAGCAAAAGTAGGCGAGACACTGGGTTCCGCTGAACCCTTACAAATTTTATATATTCATGTACAAATGTGAAAATTGTTGAATTTTTCATTTTTGTTTCCTTACTTTGATTTGCCTTAACCAAATGTATGAAACTTATATACGATGCTTATTACATGTACCACAAAGCTCAGACCAAGTTTAAGTTGAGTAGCATCACTTTTACAGTTCTTGAGTTATGTCCCTTTATATCATTATATGCAAGCAGGGGCATCAGTTATGTCTGATGGACACAAACTCCATCTATCTGGTCTTTGCTTGTATATTAAATACATAGAAGTTGTCATTTACCAAAATATCAAATTTTTAATGACTTGAATTGTTAATTTGTATGTTAAAGAAAGCTGCAAGCATATGTTTAAAAACTACATACATGTAGTACTTACAATATTATTATTTTTGAAACATGTATAATTATACAAATACAACTACAGTTTTCTCTAGTATTAATATATATTTTTTCTATGTATAATTTACATGATTTAGACAAAATACCATTTGATTGTTTTCTGTATACAGATATGTTCACTTTGTTTATTTAAGAATTATGCTTTAATCCCGTTCTCTAGCAATCAGACATGTTTATTATTTATTGTTAATCTTTATCAATGTATCTTGTGGTCCCTATTATTCATTAAGATGACTATGTTTATGTCCACTTGATAATTGTGTCCTATGGTCTATATACACGTAATATCCAGAAACGTTCCTTATGTACAATTTAGCTTTATAGTTTCACTCTGTGTTCTCTAGTTTCTAGATAATGTTCACTATGTACAATTTAGCTTTATGATTTCATCCAGTGATCTCTAGTTTTCGATATGTTCACTATGTACAATTTAGCTTTATCATTTCATCCAGTTTTCTCTAGTTTTCAGATATGTTCACTATGTACAATTTAGCTTTATCATTTCTTTCAGTGTTCTCTAAATTTCAGATATGTCCACTATGTAAAGTTTAGCTTTATCATTTGATCCTTTTGTTGTTGTTGATCCTATGTAGAGAAGTCCTGTTGTGTTAAAACTTAGGGAATACGGATTGACGATACCTATGTCTGTTGTATCATAGTGGGTTATATATTGTCCTGAACTATTCAGAATGTGGAATATATCCATATTCAAGTTTGTTACAATGATATTATCTAATGGTGTTACTGCAAAATTGGTGGGTTTAAATGGTTTATCAGGGCAATTGATTTCAGAATGTCCTTTATAGACTTGAATGACATCTCCTTCATTGAACACCACAACTTGGCCATTAAAATCATTGGAAAGTTTGTCTAAAATGAATATCCTGCCATTACTTGTACTTGTTATCCTCCAAGGAAAATTAATGATGGGTGTATTGTTTTTGTCATGTTCATATATAGTTTCTGGTTCTCCCGTTGCATTCATGGTTATGATGCAGCTTCTTACTGGTGTAGGTGACCAGTCTGAAATGGCTCCTACTAAGACTTTGTTACTTTTATTCACATGAACAGCTACCATAAGTAATTGATCAACTTTGTATTTTGTATTAGTGATTTCTCCAGTTTTGTCGTTAACTAGTTTAAGTTCAGAATAACCAGTAGATACAAGAAAGTCTGCAGATTGAGTTATTGCCATGTCGAATACTTGTTTTTGTATCCTGTGTACATCCTTTAGATTTCCTTCTTCAGGTATTGCTTTATTTAACTTGCCAGGTTTTTTATGGCAACTGATCCATATGGATTCATCAGAGCATGCTGATACATTGTCAATCCTTGATACTCCAGTAACAAATTGTTCAGAAATAGTCATTTTTATTGGTTTGTTGTTTTGTAGAGAGCCAAAAAAATCTTGAGTTATTTCCTCTGGACAAAACTTTGGTATACGGCTAATGTTCAGCTCTAGTAGTTCCATTTCTTTAGAGATGGACAGCTCAAGGTCATAACTGCAACTGAAGACTTCGACAGCATCTTTAGCATCGATAATATCTTGTAATTTAGAAATTTGATCATCAACTTTCTTTTTTAATTGATTTGCTGTTATTTGCTCTTTTTCGATTGATTTCTGGTGAAGACTATTTTTTTGGTCCAGTTCTGTTTCTATTCTCTCAGTGAATTCATCATCTACTATATTCAGAGCATTTATTTTCGCTTTCATTTTCTCCTTAGTGTCTTTGTACTTTTCCTTTCTAGATTTTTGTATCTCTTCTATTTTTGCATCACATTTGTTTAATATTTGCAAGTTTGATTGAACTTTGACTTGTGCTTGTTTCAGCCAATTTAGTTTGGTTTCATAGCTTTCACTTATTTGTATTAAGCAATGCCCATTGTGTGTCTTTGAAATGCAAAGAGGACAAACTAAATGATTACATGACTCACAAAACAAACAACAGTTTTGTCCAGTGTGATCTTGGCATTTAATACTAGTGAAATCCTTTTCTTCGGCATACAGTCCAATGTCCTTGATATCCACAACTCTGTGGTCCTTTGCATTTTTAAACTTTGCATGAACTTTATCGCGACACTTGATGCACATAAGTAAATCACAGTCTATGCATTTTGAACTGATTTTTGTCTCTGTTTCACATAGACCACAGCTTAATGGAACCTGTCCTTTCTGAATTGAGTGAGAAAAAGCCATTTTGAAGTGTAAGATATAAAATATGTCTGCCCTATTACTTCCCTATGCTAACTGGTCTAGTTTTTTGTTTTTTTAATTTTTTACTGTGAGCTAAATTTAAATATCTCTAAGGAGAAAACACTTTTCAATATATTCATGCAGACACACAAATTGATTTTGTTGGAAATTATCTAAGTAATTATGACAAACAATAAGATTTTTAAATCTTTTTAGTAAAGATTGAACGATAAGATTTTAAAATCTTTTTAGTAAAGATTGACACCTAAATACACTTATGGGTTTAAAAAAAGAAGATAGAGCATTTATCTTTAAATTTAAGCTATTTAGGTGAATATTAAATGAAGAATATTTATATAAAGGAAACATAGAAAAATCTATGTTTATCTTATGCTAACTGCTATGGTTATCATGACACTTGATATGCATTAATAATAATAATAATAATAATAAATTCTTTATTTAAAGAGGGTAAACACAGTTAGTTACAATTACTAATCTTCCCTGAGGCCCTCACATACATGTATGCAATACAAGTAAAAACAAAATGATAATAATAAGAGAAAAAAGCAAACATACAACATATAAACACAATTGTTTAGACATAATAGTTCTATGTACATGTACCATGATTAAAAGATATAAAACAGTTACAGATTGCATGTAGTAAATAGACATAGTATATACAAATCATTAGAATCATACAAGAGTAATAGTTGCAATCATGTCAGACTGAATATTGGGACTGTCTCAAGTATTGTTTTATAATTTGTTTAAAAGAATAAGTGTTTTGCACTTTATGCATTTCATAAGGTAGTCCGTTCCATAAAACTGATCCAGAATAAGCAAAAGATTTTTTAAACAGTTCAGTTTTTGGCTTTGGAACTATCAAATTACCTTGAGTAACACTCCCTTAAAGCATAAGGATTATTTACAGATATAAGTTGAAACTTTTGAATTAGGTACTGTGGTGCTTCTTTCCGCATACATTTAAATAGCAATAAATATTTGTGGTATTTGATTCTGTTTTCTACTGTCATCCATCCAAGTTCTTTAAATAAGGGGGCTGATGAGGACAATGGGTCTGCATCAAGAATTAATGTTGCTGCTCTTTTTTGAAGTTTTAATATTCTTACTATCCCTTCATTTTTACATTCTCCCCAAATAATACAGCAGTAATCGATGAGAGGCAGAATATACCCATTATAATATGCTTTCCTGGCATTAATATCTAAAAATTTCTTTAATTTAGAAAGAAGGTATATTCTTGATGAAATGCTAGCACAAATTTGATCAATTTGGTTTTTCCAGCTAAGTGTGCTGTCAATTTTAATCAATTTTAAAACCATTAGTAAATCACAGTCTAGGCATTTTGAACTGATTCTTAGTGTCTCTCTTTGTCTTTTCCAAATTGATTCAGAACAAGTCATTTCAATGTTCTTAATTCAATATGTTTTGTTTACTCTACTTCACTTTTCTAATCTAGCCTCCTTAACTTCTGACAGAATTTAAATGTCTATAAAATGAGAAAAAACATAATGTCTACATAATTTTGTAGTTGGATACCATAATTGGTCTGTTTAAAAAAAAAAAAAATTGACATATCTTTTTGGAAGAATAAAGGCCTGCTTTATGTATCTATATTATCAGTGGCGGTTCCAGGGGGAGGGTTCTGGGGTTGGAACCCCCCCCCCCTTTTTTTTTTTATGTTCAATGCATTTGAATGAAATATTGTTGGAACCCCCCTTTGTCCTGGGTTGGGAACCCCTCTTTTTAAAATGGCTGGATCCACCCCTGATTATCTACTTTATAATTTAGTAAACAAAATTGGACATGTTTTATATATTGAACTGGCTAAGTTTTTAAAAAACACAAAATTAATATGACACATGTTGATTAGAATAAATAGATTTTTGAGAATAACAAAATAATTATGACACATGTTGGTTAGAATAAATAGATTTTTGAGAATAACAAAATTAATATGACACATGTTGGTTAGAATAAATAGATTTTTGAGAATAACAAAATTAATATGACACATGTTGGTTAGAATAAATAGATTTTTGAGAATAACAAAATTAATATGACTTATGTCATTTATGTTGGTTTGAATATTTAGACTTTTTGGAAATTACAATTTATATGCCACAATGTTGGTCGAAATGTTTCACCTTTTTAGAATTATAAAATTGATATGACATAATTTTGGTTGACATATTTAGGCTTTTGACAGTCACAAAAATTGATATAACATGATATTGATGGCAATATTTTAGCAATACGGGATGATCTAAACATGATGAAATAGTAGGTACAGCATACATGAACAATAAGATCGTTATAATAGAATAGTTCTTTTATGATATGATTGGTCGAGAGGACTTCCGGTAGTTGATATTGAAGTTGTTTATTTTTTGATAGATGACATTGACCAAACTTCTTTTCGTGACCAATGTAAATAAGATGACGGGGATAAAAGCACAAACAGGTTACAAAATTTTTGGGCCTGTAAATACCGGTAAATACCACTGGTAAATACTGGAGGGGGTATTTACCGCCTAACTTTGATTTTTACTACACCTTTTCGTTAAATTAAATAATAAATACTTACACATTCGTTTGATTGATAATAAGAGTTTTTGTAGTTTATTTTTATCTGATATCAAATTTCATGGAGTACATATTTTTGCGTTAACCAACAAGTATGTTAATGCGACCAGACCTTAATGCACTGACACAAATATGAGGGGGCAGGCAGGGGGTACCTTTCTCCTTTTTCCAGCCCCCTCACTCCCTGTCTCCCTTTATCCTGTCGGACCCATCAAATATACAGTTTACGTGTAATAGAGGTTATGAGTGTGGAAAAATATATTCCTTATCTCCAATTTAAAGAATAGGGCTCTTCACGGTTAGTTCGGCCATATTGGATAGGGGCAGATTTTCATAATGGAGGTAAAAATGGTGTGAAAAATACGGGAAAACATCATTAAAACACAGCAGTTGCTTGGAAACA
>CM034357.1:37683084-37720157 GCA_019925275.1 Mytilus edulis
TCTGCAAGATGTCTTTTTTAAATGAATTTTTGCTACAAATAAAAGATCCTACATGCTCACATTAAAGTGTCAGAGCCAAATTAAATGAAAAACGGGTTTAAAAATTAAATTGGACTTAAACAGTGCATTTTCAAAAATTTGCTGTTGAAAAAAATTGGGGTCAAATGGAAAAAAAAAAAAACATTATTTTTTTGCTTCACAAACCCATTTTGGGGGAAAGCTACAAGGGAAATTTAATTCAAAAAAATTTTGCCCTTTTTAAAAAATGAGATGTCAGATAACAATGTCAGTACTAACCCCCTACCCCTAAGGCACATTTTGGGATTTAACCATGGAACTTTTTTAAAAAAGGCCCAAAATTTCCCAAACAAAGTTAGTTATTCTGTTCCATGCCAGCCCATATTTTGTGGAGCTTATCAAATATTTTAATTTCCTGTTTATAATTTTCTTTCTTTACACTAGATATTTTGATATGTTTAGGCAAGACAAATATATTAAAATTCCCTGCTTGTCCTAAGTTATAAAAAGTTTGAAGAAAATTCTATGTTGTTTGGTAATTATTGGCAGACAATTTGACATGATGATTCAATGACATTTCCTTGAAACTTTTATCATAGTTCCTAAAAACTGTTACAATATCGTGGGAAAAATATCGAACGAGCGTTTACATTAAGAAATCTGCTGTGGAATTGCATCATCATTGTGGAAATAGGAAATTAAAATGTTTGTTTTACTTTTTTTCACATAGAAGTTGGATAAAAGGTCATTGAAAATTAATGTCATAGAACTGACAATTAAATTTTATATTGATTTTTTTAGGAAAGTGCTTATTTTAAGTAATTTCTCATTAAGTATGTATTGAAATTGACAAGCCCTGGTCATCCAGTCTTTGAAGTTGACTAATTTCAAGTACTTATTTCCTGCATTTTTTCCTACAGGAAAATCATATCAAGTTTCATCATCTGAAAACATCTCATATGAATTGAATTTTGGGGACTCTTAAAATAAGGAAGGTTCGAGAACCAATCTCTTGGCTATCGAAGGATGATGATGAAGTCCCCAACTCATTCTTAATGAGGAGATCAGATAATCATTGTAACCCTTGATTATGGCAAATTTATAGGGTGTTGAATATATATCCCCCTCCTTTGACTGGAAAAATATAATATTTTTGACACAAGATTGTCACAAGAATGGTATCATATTGTTCTAGCCCCAAGTTAATCTGTCTCAAATCAGCATGGGGCTTAAGAAAGTATATGGGCTGGATTGACTTGGGCTGATCTATTTAGCCTATCACAACTTTGGGCCAGTTATTTTAGAGAGGGGATATAAAGTGCCAGACGCTATGACAGTAACAGTCAAACTTTTTCCTGAAACTCGACTTAGGTTGTCTTTTGATGTAAATTTCAGTTGGGATGTCCAATACCCTACCTTTGCAAAATACTTTAAATAGAAAATGAATTCCCAATTGATATTCCTTCAAGATTTTCTATCCATAGACAGGTTACTTTATAATGAACAGTCTTGTTACTTAAGTTCAAATTAAAGAATGTTACCACTAAAATATTTTATCTTTAGTATGTTATATCTTTTTATTGTCACAAGAAATATAATATTAATGCCATATCCTCATAAACAGGAAACTTTAAAAACTAGCTGAATATACAGTTATAACAGCTAGAGATTAGATAAATTTTGAATATTAAATAGGGTAGTATAAACAGTTGCTGCCAGTGAGTATAGGATGTGGATTTGATTATAAACAAAAAATAAAGTTACTTTCAAATAGTATAGAACCACCTTCACAGGTGCCTTTATACTAACATTTACTTTCTAAAAAGTATAATAACAAAAAAACTTAACACGGAGGAAAATTCAAAATGGAAATGGCAAAATCAAAAGCTCAAACACATCAAACAAATAGATAACAAATTTCATAAAAGATTTGTCAAATGAAAAGGTATGCTCTTATCATTATACATTGCTGAGTCAGATATAATAAAAAAAAAAATCACATAAAAGACTGACTGACAACAATTTTGCAATTTTTCACTTAATATTTTTATATACAAATTTGTCATAGGAGATGGAAGATTGGCAGGTCAAAAATAAATCTTGATGAAAATAAAAAATCAACAATTAAGATAAATTAATAATAATAAAGAACAGGTCTCGTCAGGCCACCTTAGCCCATCACCATTGCAGTCAGGATTTAAATTTGAGTTTTAGAATTAAATAAAATAAATACATCCCCTTATATGTTGTATAATTTGTCCGTTTAGGTACCGGTAATCAAAATTGATAATATATCTCTTTCATACTTACCATCATAAAATTGTACAAATGTACACTGATTTTGTCCACCAATTGAAACTGACCATCATGAAATGTATTAATGGTAACTTTCAGACAAACAAAAAAAGTTAAATACAATGGTAGTATAATTCAAGTGGATATTTTCAAATGCATATAGTTATGAATTATAATATACATACACCCTTGGATCCCAAAATCATGTTGATTTTCATATGCGCAAAAGTAACTAAAGCCCTCAAACTCCTAGCTTAAACCCTGATTAAGGAAATCAGTTTAATAAAATTTCAAAGTGTTTTTTTAAGATCTACATGAAGGTATTTCATTGCACAAACGTTTATAAATGATGCTCTTGGAAATTTTATCCGGAATATGTGTTAACCTCATTTTGTAATACAAGAACATCAAAATTTCTTTAAAAAAGTCCAATTTCAAAACAATTTTTTTTATAGACATACCCAGTTAGATATTACCTGAATACAAATCAATAAAATCATCACTGTATTGCAGTATACAAGTTTAAACGGAAACCGAAACTACTACACAGTTGTGAAACTTACTAGAACGAACTATTCAGGAAACGTCAACAAGGCAATTTAAGACGAGGATATAGCATTGTATTAAATACAATGTGATGATTATGACATGTTATTTCCTCAGTTTAAAGGAAATATATAAAAATTGTTTAACCCTGACATTGATGGTTTAAATTTAAAAAAAAAAATACTTTAAATAGATTTCTAGTTTTGTCACGAGGGCGGCCTTTCTCATAAGTACTGCCTAATATATATTAAGCCATTATTGACACCTTAGTTTCATATTCCTGTTTCAATTGATAAATGAATTTTGAAATACCATCTAAAAATTAATGAAGCTTATAATTGATATAAATTTGGTAGCATTTATGAGACTATTACAGTTTTGAAAAGAATGAAGCGTTAGTCATTTGTATTTATAAGTGAAACAGATTTCAATAACGGTACTTTTTAATCAGAGAAGTAAAGTGGCTATCGTAAGTCAGCAATTAATTTATTTGTCAGTGAGTTGTAGTGTTAAAAAAGGATGGGGTGGGGTGGGGGGAAGGGCTTGGTGTTGACAGGAACAAAAACAGATCAGACTTTTATATGCCTTGCCTAAAAATGTAGTGGGCCTTGTGCTTTCTGGTCTGTGGGTCTGTCTGTTTGTTGGACTTGTGTCAGACTTAAGTTTTGGTTTAATGTTGTTTAAGGTGGTACCTAACATTACAGGGAGATAACTCTGTAAAGTCAGCTGAACGTTTTAATAACGTTGTGTTGTAAAAGGAATATTAAGCTTCTCAATAATCATAATTGGTGTTTGTCAAACTGCTATTTAACCAGTGTATTTTTTCTGACAAAACAGTTGGTTCAAAATTTTTTGAATTTTTATATTTTTGTTAAAGGGTCAAAGTAAATAATTTGACAAAATTTTATGAAAATTAAACGAGCCAAATTAATTTTGGTGAAAGTGTTGGGTACCACCTTAAATTAAGTTGGGGTCACATGACTCACATCTACTTGAAACTTTGTAAAATGTTCAATATGATGGAAGCCTTTTAGAATATATGGTCATATATGCATAATTAATGGTTTGACCTAGATTTCGAGGTTCACTGAATTGCATAAATTTGTAATTTATTGTATAGTGCATGAAGCTTCCCAGCCTTCAAAAATTCGCCCATCATCCTTTTTTGTATCAATTTTGAAAAATTACAAATGAATCTTGTAGTCAAGTTCTATATCCCCCTTTTTGTTATTGGATGGTAGGAAGAGTTAATTCCCCTTTTAAAATTGCTACATATAGCACATTTTGAATTTTTTAATAAAAATATATACAGATAAAGATATGATCATATAACATTTTCATTTACTGAATTATAATCTTCATACTATAAAGTCTTATACAGCCTAAAATTTTCATATTATATCTTTCATTACTAAAGCTACTTTATAAAAGAAAGATAACTCATATAATTACACCCAATTATACTATACTATTAAATTTTTTGGGCTTGTATTCTGCACTGTTTGCCCAATATCCTCTGTATTGTAAACCCATCCAGAGATTCCAGACCCTCATTTAATGTTTTCAACTTTTCTTTATAGTTTTTCATCAAGAAAACATTCAAATTTTTTGTTGGGCAAACCCTATAGAAAGTGTGATGAGCAAAAGTCATCTGCTGCTTGTTAAAGGAATTTTGCACATTTTAAAAAATGGGGTGAGGGATAAACCCATTAATTTGTGACTTATATCATGTGCTTCTGGAGTGAATAAATCACATGCCACTGAATATATTAAGTAAGCTGACAGGAAATTAAATGCATTCACTTATAAAGTATTTAAAAATGGTATTTTGACTTTCATTTGAATCAGTTATTAACATAATTTCATACTGATACCTGGTAATTTTGAAAGAAATTTCAAAAAAAGGTATAAAAATAATATTTTGATTATTTAATTGCTTAAATAAATGATAAAAAAAGGGGGATAACTGAGTGACATTCAAACTCATATGTCTAAAATAAACAGCTGACAACACCATAGCTAAACAAGAATTTGTCCCCAGTACAGGGATGCCCCATGCCCACTATCATTTTCTATGTTCAGTGGACTGTGAAAATGGGGGGGGGGGAAATTTCATATCATAGGGAACATGTGTACTAAGTTTCAAGTTGATTGGACTTCAACTTCATCAAAAACTACCTCAACCAAAAACTTAAACAAAACTTTAACCTGAAGCGGGACAATCGGACGAACGGACGGACACACAGACAAGAAAACATAATGCCTATAAATGGGACATAAAAAGAAAAAGACCAATAGACAAACAATAGTACACAAAACACAACATAGAAATCTAAAAACTAAGCAACATGAACCCCACCAAAAACCATGGGTAATCTCAGGTTCTCCAGAAGGGTATTCATACCTGCCAACTTTTCAAAATGTCCATGGGTGTTTTACGTGCAAGATGGCTCTTGTAATTCTCAAAAACCTTCAAAAGGGGTCTTCAAATGATTTTTTTTATGTTGTTTTTTGGCTTCTTCATACTTTTATAAGCCTATAACCATTGTAAAATTTTATTTTGTTTAAAATTGTGGACAAAATTGCTCTTTCAAAATTTCCATTTAAAAGCCTCCATGGGGGAAATCCCGCACAAATAGTGACAGTTGGCAGTTATGGGTAAGGGTAAAGGTATAATTTTCCGGATGAAGAAGTTATATATAGTACAGCAGTAAATGCCAGTGATGTAAATAGAATTCATCTATGAATCGAGATATTGAATATACATGTATTAATTGATTGTAGGTGATTAACACCACTTAGACACTTTTGGCTATATGCTTAAACTGAAATTATAAGTGGAGGGGAACAGGAGAACAAACATAAAAACAACAACCAGAAAACTGGCCGTCTTAATCAATAAAGATTGGAGTCAACCACACATGCCCTGTATAGATTGGAACTCACAACTTGTGATTTAACAAACTTGATTTGGAAGAGTGTCTGACTGTATGGGATACCAATTTAGCTGATTTCTCAAATATAGGTGAACTACGAATTCATATGCTTAGCGAAGGATCAATTTTCTATAGGCTTGTATACAGACTATATCTGAAAACAAAACGCGATAAGTCCGTTGCCGAACCCGATTAGTGCGTAAACGCTGACAAAAACCCGATAAGTCCGTTACCATTCTACACCGTGATATCAAAGCCAGAAAATCAAATATCTACAAAAACACAGCTTTTCATGAATCAAACAAAGTTGGTACCCACAAAAACAAACATGGCTATGGTTTATGGTTCTTTTGCTGATTTTCAGTATAATACCCTAGACATGCAAATCCATCAAGTTTCAATGGGTTAGTGCTCATTATACATCTTCTATTAGTTTTCAAGATTTCAAAATTATTCCTGATTCAAATAATAATCCTTGTTTATAAAGATATAATTTAATTTTGGATGTAACGCGTTTTCTGATTGGCTGACATTATTTTGTTATGAGCCCATAGACATAATTTAGTCATGTGACCTGACGTCATCAACGTTTTTTCATGGTTTTCTACGGTTTAAAATGGAATTTAGAATTAAATTATAAGAAATGACTGTAATATTTTTTTCTGTCTATTTGAAATAAAATAAAAAATGTGGTGCACACTGTTAAATAACCCGCTACGCGCATTATTCAGTGTGCACCAAATTTTTTATGTTATTTCTTCATAGACAGAAAAAATATTACAGTCCTTCCTTAATTAGTTTTCAAGATTTCAAAATTATTCCAGATTCAAATAATAATCCTTGTTTATAAAGATATAAAAACATGTTTGTTTTGTATTTAAATCTTAAAATAGAATAGGTTTTTTTTTCTCCACCAAACATGCATGTTATTATTCAATTGATAACCACTTAAAAAATTTAGTTTCACTTCTAGGTCTACGAATTTCACATGTTGATAAAATCTTATTGAATGAATACTATAAATAGATGATATTACTTCCTATATATATTATGTCATCCAAACAGAGTACAAAAAGGTTAAAAATCTATTATTGTCTGTTATTTGTTATTGGTTGGCGCTGAACGCATAACTTCGTTAAATGATTTTAAGATATGACTTCTTTTGTATTGTATAGGTATGTCTATATATAGTTGCATTCTATTAAGTTTTTATACGACCGCAAAATTTGAAAAATTTTTCGTCGTATATTGCTATCACGTTGGCGTCTGCGTCGTCGTCGTCGTCGTCGTCGTCGTCCTGCGTCCGAATACTTTTAGTTTTCGCACTCTAACTTTAGTAAAAGTGAATGGAAATCTATGAAATTTTAACACAAGGTTTATGACCACAAAAGGAAGGTTGGTATTGATTTTGGGAGTTTTGGTTCCAACATTTTAGGAATTAGGGGCCAAAAAGGGCCCAAATAAGCATTGTCTTGGTTTTCGCACTATAACTTTAGTTTAAGTTAATAGAAATCTATGAAATTTTGACACAAGGTTTATGACCACAAAAGAACGGTTGGGATTGATTTTGGGAGTTTTGGTTTCAACAGTTTAGGAATTAGGGGCCAAAAAAGGGCCCAAATAAGCATTATTCTTGGTTTTCGCACAATAACTTTAGTTTAAGTTAATAGAAATCAATGAAATTTAAACACAATGTTAATGACTACAAAAGGAAGGTTGGTATTGATTTTGGGAGTTTAGGTCCCAACAGTTTAGGAATTTGGGGCCAAAGAGGGACCCAAATAAGCATTTTTCTTGGTTTTCGCACCATAACGTTAGTATAAGTAAATAGAAATCTATGAAATTTAAACACAAAGTTTATGACCATAAAAGGAAGGTTGGTATTGATTTTGGGAGTTTTGGTCCCAACAGAATAAGGGGCCCAAAGGGTCCAAAATTAAACTTTGTTTGATTTCATCAAAATTGAATAATTGGGGTTCTTTGATATGCCGAATCTAACTGTCATGACTGTGTATGTAGATTCTTAACCTTTGGTCCCCTTTTCAAATTGGTCTACATTAAGGTCCAAAGGGTCCAAAATTAAACTTAGTTTGATTTTGACAAAAAATGAATCAGTTAGGTTCTTTGATATGCTGAATCTAAAAATGTACTTAGATTCTTGATTATTGGCCCAGTTTTCAAGTTGGTCCAAATCGGGGTCCAAAATTAAACTTTGTTTGATTTCATCAAAAATTGAATAAATGGGGTTCTTTGATATACCAAATCTAACTGTGTATGTAGATTCTTCAATTTTGGTCCTGTTTTCAAATTGGTCTACACTAAAGTCCAAAGGGTCCAAAATTAAACTTAGTCTGATTTTAACAAAAATTGAAATCTTGGGGTTCTTTGATATGCTGAATCCAAAAATGTACTTAGATTTTTTATTATGGGCCCAGTTTTCAAGTTGGTCCAAATCAGGATTCAAAATTATAATATTAAGTATTGTGCAATAGCAAGTCTTTTCAATTGCACAGTATTGCGCAATGGCAAGAAATATCTAATTGCACAATATTGTGAAATAGCAAATTTTTTTTTAATTAGAGTTATCTTTCTTTGTCCAGAATACTAAGCAAGAAATATCTAATTGCAAAATATTGTGCAATAGCAAGATTTTTTTTTAATTGGAGTTATCTTTCTTTGTCCAGAATCAACTTAAATCTTTGTTATATACAATATACAATGTATATTCACTTTTTACTACCAATTGATAAATTAAAATAATCTTTACCATTCAGTGATAACAATCAGTTTTTTTACATCTTAATATTTTATGATGTATTTAAATGAGTAGTTATTGTTGCAAACTCCATTAGAAATTTTAATTGAGATTAGTTTTGGAATAAGGGAAAGGGGAATGTGATTAAAAAAATTGGGTTCAATTTTTCTCATTTGAAATTTCATAAATAAAAAAAAATAATTTCTTCAAACATTTTTTTGAGAGGATTAATATTCAACAACATAGTGAAGTGCTCTAAGAGAAAACAAAAATTTTAAGTTCATTAGAACACATTCATTCTGTGTCAGAAACCTATGCTGTGTCAACTATTTAAAAATAACTGATTATATATTATCTAATGATACTGGTAAGGAGCTGGAATTGTATTTTAATTATTATTTAAGTTTTAAAGTTAAAAAAATAAACAAAGTTAAAAAAAATTCCAATGAAAATATGTTTTAAAGTTTAAGAATATTTTTCGTTTTGAATATTTACACTGTACCAGTGTAGAATGTGTACAGTTAATTAAGTATTTTTCTTTTTGGCAGTTAAATCTTGTTTTGTTATGTTTGCGTCATATTGTTTTTTTTATCTGACTATCAATCTACCTATACTATTTCAAGTGTTGGCTTTGATTGACGTTTGAAATTATTTCCTGATTTGTCCTCTTGTAAATGATACTTTAAATGTTTATATTGTTTTTCTTTTTCACACTTTAATAAACAAAACATGCGCAATTATAAACATTTGTTATTTTGTATCAAAGGATATATGCCATTATTAAGGTACTTTCTTTTTTGGTTTGCATTCAATGATTTGAAAAATTGATTAATTTGTTAAAATTACCTTAATATGTTATTGTGTGGATTCATTTATTTTTCCTTGGTACCATTCTTCATGTTCTTGGTTTGAGAAAAAATAGCATTTTTGTGATTATTTGATTTTGTGGTTTTGCCAAAGTCTTTTACAAACCTATAGTAAATATGTACTTTGTTTATGGTAACATTTAAGATGGTACCCAACACTTTCACTAAAATTAATTTGGCTTGTTTAATTTTCATAAAATTTTGTCAAAGTATTTACTTTGAAACTTTAATAAAAATATAAAAATTCAAAAATTTTTGAACCAACCGTTTACACTGGTTATATATAGCAATTTGACAAATACCAATTTTGATCATAATTTTGAGAAGCTTAATTATTTCTTTTACAACACAACGTAATTAAAACGTTTAGCTGACTTTACAGAGTTATCTCCCTGTAGTGTTAGGTACCACCTTAAATATGTGGTTCACCCTTTAATACACATGAAACCTATGAAAATTGGTATCGCTCGAATAATAACCAATTAGCAATCTATAAATATGTTTTGTTGATTATGAGCTTTGCTCTTCCATCTTTTATTTTCAATTTGATTTTTGTTTTTTTAGGGTAACTTTATATCAACATGGATATTGAATACAAATTAGTTGGAAGAAATGACTTGCTGCAACAGTATTCAGAAGCATGGGCAAACAATTGCAGAATATTTGGATATTATGGAATGGCAAAAGTTGGCAAAACAAGATTATGTGCTGAATTCGTTAAAAATCTTCAAGAAACGGAGGATAGCAAAATGGAAGTAACTGAGTTTGACTTCAGAGACGGTGACCTTGACACGTATGATAACTTTGAAGCTCTCCTTTTTCTTAAATTTCAAATCGACAGCAATCATAGATCATCAGTCGGTCGGGAGCAAATATTACAATATGTGAAAAAGAAGCCTGATACAAAGTTCATTTTTGTCTTTGACAGTTTAGAGGAGGCTATGCCTAAAGCACAAAAAGATGGATCAGGCCCTGACAAATTTGCAGAATCCTTATGGGATAAAATATATCAAAACATAGTGCATAAGTTTCTGGCTAATAGCAGTAATATTTATTTTTGCTTGACATCATGCACTTGGGCCAAGTTTGGGCAGTGGTCAAAGATTGCCTATTTACAGAATGTGCCTGCTCTGAACAAATCTGACTCATGCCAGCTTCTGAAGGAAGTGTTATCTGATCAAAATGAGGATACATCTTGTTTAGAGACTATAGCAGATCTTTGTGATGGCTTGCCTGGTTCAATTGTAAATGTGGGTAAGTTATTCATAAGCCTTTATTTTCAAATTCTAGTGTAACATGGTTGTAACGTTCATTTTGATTGCATAATGTCACCAATTTTCATGGCATCAATTCACAATTGACGCTATGAAAATGTATGTGCTAACACATCACCAATAAACTTAATTTTGAGACCATCAAATCACCAATTGATGCTTTCAGAGCCTAAAATACAATGTAGTTTTCTGGTAATTGATAGTTACATGTTCAGCTGCAGAAAATTATGAGGAACTTATCTAAAAAGCATCTTATGGTATAAAATGAATAATTTTGAAAAAGAATTAAAGTAGTTCTGTACATAGACATAATAAGAAAAAATAAGAAGATGTGGTATGATTGCCAATGCGACAACTCTCAACCAGGGATCAAATGATGTAGAAATTAACAAATATAGGTCACTGTATGACCTTTAACAATGAGCAAAGCCCATACCACATAGTAAATTATAAAAGACCCTGAAATGACAAATTTAATCATAGAAAGGACTGATGAATGTGCAAAATAATAAACAGCAACACGGGACAACCAATGAATGAGGCTCCCGCAGGGTCAAAATTGACCTGCGACCTCTGGGCTTTTTAGAGGCGACTTCCGACTCGAGGGCCTTCTAAAAACGAACCGCGATCTGTAAAATTTGGAAAAAACGACCTCTGACCGACTTCCGTCCTCTGTGTTGGGAAAAAAACAACCTGCGACCTGTACATTTCCCTTAAAAACGACCTCTCAAAGAATTTAAAAGCGACCTTGCGACCTGAGGGGGGTACCCTGTGGGAGCCTAATGAATTACAGGTTTCTGACTTGGGATAAGCGCATATAGAATGTGGAGGTGTTATAAAATTAATTGTTGCTAAGAAATATTACTGCCATTAGGCACAAAATTGTTTCTGAACTTTCTATTTTTTTTAGCATTATAATAGTTTGGCTTATTTCTTTGTAATTTTAAGAAATATCTGGGAACAGTATATCTCATGTCAATATATATGTTCCTGAAAATATGCCAAGTAATCACATGATTTATATTTGCAGGAAGTGACATAATCAGGAGTACAGAACTGACCAATGAAGACATGGTATCTATTTTGATTGATAGGAAATTAGCAGCACTGAGTGGAGAATTTCTTCCTGCTTCTGTAAGAATAGGTAAAATAATGAAATTATTTTTTCCAAAAAGACAGCAAATTCTTATGTTGTAATATTGTTTGGTCAAATTCTGTTAGAGTGAAAAAAAGAAAAATTAGTTGCTTGGCTCTTCCAAGAAATTTAGTGAGCCCATTGTTTAGATTCGGATTTGTTTTATAAAACCAAAACACAACCCTTGAGTTTCTGATAAAAGAATACTGTGATTCCATTTCTGGCTCTGATGGGTAGCTGTCTCTTTGAATATTATCCCACAACTTCTAAAAAAATCAGAAATTTGTGAATGATGATACATTTTGGAGTTGTGGTCTTTTTTATATTTGCACAATCTAGTAAATGTGCAAAAGATACAGAGGGACATTCAAACTCATAGATCGAAAAATAAACGGACAACACCATGGCTAAAAAATAAAAAGACAGACAACCATTGTACACAAGATACAATATAGAAAACTAAAGATTATGCAACACGAAACCCCACAAAAAACTTAGGGTGATCTCAGGTGCTCATGAAGGGTAAGCAGGTCCTGCTCCATTGTGGCACCCTTTGTGCTGCTCATGTTATTACAAACACGGAAAATAGTCTAATACAGTAGGTCACATTCATTGAACAGGAAAGGGATTGTAGTTACGACATAAGGAACATATCCGATGTCATCTGTGAAAGATATTCCGTAACTGTCAACCAACTTGTGATGGCGTCTGTAAAATTTAGGATGATTTCAACTTCAGTAAGAATATTATTAAACTTAAATTGAGTTTTGACAGCTTTTCCTTTTAGGATTTTTTCCTCGATTTAAGGGCATCCGATACAGTTTCAAGGGAGTTAACTCTTGGCGCGACGTTAAGCGTTTGAATTCCCGCAAAACGTCACTTTTTGCGGGACGTAATGCGTGTAATGTTCCGTAATAAGAAACGTAATGTGGAATTTTTATGCTCCAATTTCTGTTTCTCCCGCATGCTAACTTCTACGCCATTAATATTAGTGCATTCGATTCTAACAGGATAACAGTCTAATAACATTATAAGAAATAAATCAAATTACTGTTTCTTTGAGATCTTCAACAAAATATCGTATAGTGAGCAATCTCAAGACGACTGACCCTTTTGTTGTATGTCAATTATCATTTTTATTATCATTCATCATCCATAATTGACATTTTATTACATCACAAGAAACCCATGATATTTTAAAACTAATACGGAAAATGTAGGTAAACGCCGCTAATATAAACAATGACACACCTTTTATAAAAGAACAGAGTTCTTATTTCTTCCAAGTTGCACGTATTTTATCTAACAAAAGGCAATAGCCAACAGTATGTTTATACATCCGTAAAAATTTTGACGGGACATATTATGCATGGTATACAAATGCCCGCGTCCGTCTGTCCGTCGTAAACATGGTACAGCATATTATCCAAAATAATAAGACGACGGGCGTATCATGCGCTCGTAGCGCAACTGTTTATTTTGTTTTTTTTTTATATTTTTTATAAATATATTAGAGAAATGACGGAATGACAGCAAACACAATGCAATTTCCAATATAATCAATATTTCCGAATGGCATAACTCTTTTAAAGAATAGTTGATATGCACTGATTTTCGAGCGTGTCCATACGATATCAGTTTTATAGAAAGTTAACAAGAATTGTACACTTGAAAAATTTAATTAACCAGAAGGACCGGAAGGACAGACAGAGGAATGGACGTGCGATATTTTATGTACGCGCTATATGGTGAAAAAAATATATAGTTATTGACCAACGCTATGAGAGAAGGATTTTAATCGCAACTAATCCAATCGTATTTGCCAAATAAAAAAAAATAAAAGTTTTAGTTTCATTGTTTTGACAAAATCATTCTTTAGCAAATTGAAGACTTCTCCTTTATAAGATTTTGCTTTTGTTTTCTGACCACATAAAACAGAAGATGTGGTATAATTGCCAATGAGACAACTCTCAACAAGAGACAAACATGACACAGAAATTAATAACTATAGGTCACCGTACGGTCTTCAACAATGAGCAAATCCCATATCGCATAGTCAGCTATAAAAGATTACGAAATGATAATGTAAAACAATTCAAACGAGAAAAGTAACGGCCTAATTCATGTGCTACAATTTATGTCCAAAAAAAGAAGTTCCGTTAGCAGGATAATGCTGAGTTCACACGTAATTCGAATTCGATGCGTATTAACAAATTCGAATTAGTTTAATTCGCATTCAAAATGTTATACGTACTAACGTAAATTCTAATTCGAATTGCAATGCGCGTTAAATTTGATTTACTGTCCAAACGACGTTAGCTTTTAATTCGTATCAACAAAACCGGATTTCTCAGTGATTAAAACGTGAATAAAAGGATTTTAAGAAATATTTGTAATGAAACAGCAGCCCACAAAACAAAACAAAATAAATCTAGAGGTCAACATACGGTATGAAATAATATACGAGTGTGTACAGTAAATGTACCTGTATGTCAAGTTCTAAATTACCGAGTCTTTATTTTTAAAAGCCGTAAAAATTATCAACAGTCCGTAATAACTTTTCTTGAGATGTTTCTCAGGCTTAGACCACAAACAGAGAGAGGGATTTGTTATTCACATGATTTTATTTCCGGAAGCAATATTACCAATTTAAAGATAGTAATTTACACATGTTACAAGCAATATTTATACATCTGAAAAATGTCTCCGGTCATTTGCAGAGATAACGTCGAAATTGTCTGCCAGCGACGTCGTGAACTTTAGCGCTAACGTTGAGGTTACAAAGGGGGGACGCAATTTTTTTGATAAATCGCGTTTATCATGGAATCAAGCACGGTGACCTATATTTTTTATTTAGGATTTGGAGAAAGCATGACAAAATGCAATTTATGCAAAAAAATTATAAAAATGACATTTTCAGAAACAGTTTATTTCTATTTTTTTAGGTTTAAAAAAATACCACTTTGAGCATCTGTCGGGCAATGACAAGCAAGGCTTGAATAATTGTATAGTTATTCATGTAGTGATTTATTTTTTTCCTTTTTGTCACTTATCACAGCTTCAGATTGAACCCGATCTTAATAATTTACGACGAAAAATATCTGCTCCAAAATTGTTTTAACATTGCCTATTTTTTTTACAAAATTGCACAAATCCCCAATTTTCAGCCTCAATTTTCTCGAAAACAAGCACGGTGACCTATGTTTTATTTTGTGTTTTATTTTATAACTCGCCAAGGCCTACAACATATTACAAATTTATAAAAATGACATTTAATCGAGAAACTGTATCGGATGCCCTTAAGATTTTCTCATTATACAGTGCAGTCATCTTATATTTCATTTGAAGTTTGCAATCAGTTTTTCCATCTAGAACTTTAAAAATGATTACTAATTGTACACATATTATGACTGGTCTTGAATGGTTCAATCACTGTTAACTGTCAAAGAAAATATTTACTTTAAATGCACGATAATGCTTACTGGTTTTCATAGGGGTTCCCCATCTGACTATGCATTTCATTATAAATGTGATTGCAACTTGACACAGACACATTTTCCTGCTAAAAGTCCATAATTGCTATCAATTATAAGAGATTGTTCAAACAAGAAACTATGCATTTAATTTTTTCACTTGAAATTACAAATTTATTATCTTCTGTGCACTTATACTTCTTTTTCCTCTTATCAATTTTTACTTTATAGCCAATTGCAAAAAAAGATGTCAATAAGTTTAAGAAAAGAAAAAAAAATTAAAATCGTAACTTTTTTTTGTCATAGGTTAAAAGTAGTGTCAGGTTAAGGAAGACAAAGTTCTAATTATATATATATCAGTGATAACAACAACACTCAATTATTGGTCAAGTTGTCTTAAGTGTCTATTTGTTATCGGAATGTTGCACTTCAGCTTGTACGTTGTAATAAACAGTAAACAAAAAACATGTATTGATAAGTGATTTGTTATAACGTGATTCGTTATAACATGCCGATATCACTAAGTATTCTGTAAAAAATATTAACTATTACTTCATTTATTATCTCCAATTGGTTATCACAAACTAAACTTGATAAACTCTCCTTTGTTTGTAAACAATAGTTATTTAAACTAAAATTATCTGTCACTTAATCAGAATGCATTGACAGATTATTAGCTTTTAACTTTCCCATTTCATAATTGGAAGAGGATATAAAATTTTTACATTCAAAAGAATAAAAATTAGAAAATGGAAAATAAGAGTGAGATTGAAGGGCTTTCAGTCAAGTTCAATAGTCCACTTGAAAAGAAAGGATACGGGATAATCATCCATGACACAACATCATTATGTGCAGAGTAAAATAAAATAAAAAAGCAGCAAAGGAAAACCTTTTTTTTGCTGTTCTTTATCTCGAGGTCACAATGAGATATTCAACACCAAGCAAAAAAGATGTCAATAAGTTCAAGAAAAGACAAGTCGGGTTTGGTCTATGGGTCAAGTCCAAGATTCCAGTCCAGTCTGGTCATGATTTTACACTTTGCCAATTTGATGATGTGGATTGGATGTCTAATTTGTGCTTTTATTACGGTGAAAGGTCAATCAGTAAATTAAATATGCAGGGGTAGATCCAGCCATTTTTAAAAGGTGGGTTTCAACCATATGTCCCCATTCAAAAGCATTGATTGTCCAAAAAAAAAGGGGGGGTCCAACCCCTGGAACTCTACACTGGGTTTGCCACTGATATGAATGAAAGGAGATGTGATGTATACTGTTTGAATGTTTGTTGATGAAGATTACTTTGGTATGCCTTTCATTGAAATGCACATGATTGAAACAAGAAAAAAAGTAACAGTCTATTTGGCAAAACCTTTGAAAATTTTTGGCCCTCAATAATCTTCTACTTCATAATTATTTTATTCATTCAATATGAAAGAGATTTGGATATTCAAGCCGTATATAGTACTTCAGAAGTATAAAATTTATATCGTATTGTTTACATTTTTTTTTTTATATGAATTATCTTTCCTTTTATGTGCTACTGTATTCTTGCATCCTTACCAGTGATCAATTCCTTGTTTTTTAAAAAGTTATTAATTTATAAAAATATCATCATTATCATCATCAAAATCATCATCAACTTTATATTATATAAAATAGGAAAAATGTATACTGTAAGAAAGCAAAAGTTATCTCCCTTTAAACACAGACATCATATTTATCTTGGGTCCAGTTCACATGTAGACACAAATGAGTTTGAAACATTTTTTTTCAAATCCATCATGAAATACCAATCTTATTATCTTGGAAATGATTGAGTCTGTTTATAGGCTTTAGATTAAGATAATTATATAAGAACAGTTTTTCTAAAAAAAATGTAAAATATAAAACTTAGAAAAACATATTTCACATAGGTGGTACTACCACAGCCGGACATATATAAGTATTTTCTTGTTTCAACAATAAATACAATTTATTACTATTTTTCCTCCTATACTAGACACAATAAATGTGTCCATAACAATTTTGCATCACAAAAGAAAACTTCACAACACATAAGAAAAGTTATAGTTCTTTGATTTCAATATTTCAAATTTGGCGTTGCAGATGCCTGAATAACAATAAGGTCTGTTGCAATTAAATTTGTATGTCTATTTTTATCCTATAACAACTTTGAGTGTGATTTGATAAATAACAAAATTTCTCAATATATTTTTTTGCGTGTTACAGATAGTAGTTTAAATGGAATGATAAGAAAACTATCTGATGAGAGAAAGGACAACTTGAGGGTTATAGCTGCTAGTGGAAAAGAAATGTCAATGTCTGTAGGAGCGCAGGCTTTTGGTAAGGGCTTAATTATTGTAAAAGCAGAAATATTTTTGGAGGATTTATTTTCGTTTATTTCGTGGAGAGAATATATCCACAAAATTAAAACCTCAACGAAAATTTAACCTACATATAATATCACTTCCATTTACTAGAGACCACAAAGTTAAATCCCAATGAAATCTTATATAGAGACAAAACCACAAAATTTTAACCCCACGAAAATTAATGTTTCTACAGTATTCTGAATGATATGTACAAGTGACTACAAACTTTTTTGTGTGCTAAATTTTTCAAATTCCAGTTATCATTTTTTTTAAACAACTTCTTTAAAGTTTGTCTTCTTTTATTCATATATCTCAGCAGTTGTTAAAATTATATGTGTCTTTTCTTTTCTTTTCAATAATTTGAATGGTTGAATGGTATTTGCTTTACCTCTCTGCAGAAAAAATGATATCTTGAAATTTTTTGTTTTGATATATTGTTTTAGAGAATTTTCACTGTTCTGTTTAAACCTTTACTGGTTAAGGTGTTTCCAGACATGTATTTGACTATTTAACATTTATTTGATGTAAGATGATTCCAAGTACATATCATGCTCATATCAATATCATACATTTTTTTATTAAATATCAAACAAATTGTAATAAAAAGTTTGTTTTCCATTTTTATTGTAGATTATGATAAACAAGCTCTATTTAAGTTTGATGTTCTAATACCATTAAAATACAGAAGTCTTGTTGACGCCAGTATGAAGAGTAAAGGCATTTCTGTTCATCCTGTCACACAGGAGTTCATGAAAGTTCATCATGCTTCCACAACACTTAGAGATAAAGGTAAGGTTGGTCTGATATTCAAATAAATCAACAGTTATGTGTTCACAAGGGAAATAACTCTATAAAGTTTTTTTTTATTAAAATACAGTAAATAGGCCTCAACCTCTGGTGAACTTTTCAAATGGACTACATAACAATACATACACACATAGATACAAAGGTCATGCAAACGACACAATTTTAAACTGCATGGAAAGTTAAAGGATGTCAGATACATGTTAAATCAAAAAGCATTGATTGCTCTGAGGGATACGTTTGCCATTGTGTTTTATTTTTGTACTATCAATTCCAAGTTTACTTTTCACAGCAGTCACCGAGAGTGATGGAAGGTATTTCACTTCGTACCTTATCGCCTATTTTCCTAAGTGAATTCTAAGAGGAATCCCATTTCTAACTCTTTGAATATCTAATATCCTTTGGGTCATTGGGCATGACTCCTTTCCGTACACATTCCTCTTTTTAAATTGCGATTCCTTTTAATATAATATGATGTCTATGAACAGAATGAGTTAATCTTTCTCGACGTATCGTCTTATTTTGATTCAGAATTGATGGAAGTATAAGGGAGACAACTCGAAGCAATAATATGGAAGACTCCATTTTCGACTGAAGGGGTGTTCTAGTTACGCCTTTACGTTGTGGACTACATTTATTTTAATTCAAAGGATGCATATGATTTAAAATTGTGCAACAACAATAACCCTTAATAACAGACAGACGTAGAAAGGATCTCATGAGTTTCAAATTAATCAATTATGAAGTTGGGAATCCAGAGCAATCATTCAATCTGATACCCCTTGAAGTCAAGAAAACTATACACATGTGCATAATTACCTAAACAAACTCTAGACTTGTGATTTGTAGCAAGGACGTATATTCAATTTTAATTAAACGACCTAGATGGTTCTCCATTTCTTTATGGAAGTACAATATCAAATATCAGTTTCATAACGGTGACATATAAGAAAAACTCTGCTTCAGTTCTTATATTACAGAAATAGATTTATAGGAACTCTCGCATTTTATCAAAACTAGAGAATTTCCTCTGACAGGTTTCTAAATTTATAAAAACACTAAATATAAATACTGCTTAATTCTGATTTTCCGTGTTGTTAAAACACTCATACAAGTCGAGGGAAATATCGAAACATGAAGATTATGAGAAGAACATTATAGGACAGTTGTTTAAATTCAATCCTTTTGTTTGTTTCTACCTTTTAAAGCAAGACAATCTTAAGAATCTGAGATGTTCCTTAATGTTTAGAATAAAACGGTTGACGTGAGGGCATGGCCCTGAGTCAATGGTAAAAGTCTACAGATTGCTTGAAAGCAATTGTATCCCAAAAACATAAGATTCACATCTCTGGATTGATCTTTGCCAGGAACACTCAAACTCAAACCAAAAAAAAAATAAAAGCTCAGAAAGTTTTCATATTTAAATGCATGTAGAGCTATATGCACAGAAGGGACTAAAAAAAAACAGCAAAATCAATCTTACATGTTATAGAAAAATAAAGGATATTGGTATCAATCCATGACACAAAATCAGTACATGCAACAACAAAAACAAACAAAAACACACACACACAAGAAGCAAAGGAATAGTGCTTTTATTGCTGTTTTTCATATCAAAGTGACAGTACTCCATTAACACAGAACAAAAAAAACCTCTCACCTCACTGCACGTAGGCTATTTTTAAGCCTGAGGGAGTTGGATTCTTTGTTTCTAAATATGCTACCAATCATGTTTAAAAATAATACTGAAGCACTGACCACTGGATTGAATATACTTTCAGTTACTTGCACTCCAACAGCAGCAGTAACAGTTCAAATGAAATAATAAGTTATTAGTTTTGTGGTTCAGACCTAAGTGGTGGACCTCAATATTCTAGCAATGACAGTTTTTCCTTTGATTTTAAAATAAAACTTATATCCCACTTATCACTTCAAAAAAATATTTATAAACAGTTAATTCCATTATTTCATTTTAATTTATGCATTTTAAATTCTTGTTTCTAGCAATTGCAAAAAAGATACAGAAATTGATAGAAGAGATTTGTGAACAGAAGGACAAAGCACCAGATAAATCAATGGAATATATAGATCAGTTAAAAGATTACAGAAGTAAAGGTAATAACATTTAGGATTCATTTAGAGAGATACCTTGTCATTGCCAATGAGACAATTATCCACAAAGACCTTAAGACAAAGATGTAAACATTATCATGTCCCCGTACAGCCTTCATTAATGCTTATACCCCTACAGTATAGACATGTGTAAAATATAATTCAAAAATGAAATCCAACAGGCTGATTAATACTTCAACAAATAATAAAAACTAACAAGGCCGACAGCAACCAATGAAAATTACTTTATAACAGATTCCCAGCTCAGGACAGACACAAAAAGAAAGTAGCAGGGTTTTCTTAAACATGTTTCAGCTTTTAGGGGCTCCCTATACATTTGACAGTGATAAACAAGACAACATAAGTTCAAACTGTAAATATCAGTTCAAAAGAATTACACTCATTAGATAAGTACAAAGCACAAGAATAAATTATACGAAGATAAAAAACACAAATTAATGAAGTTATTACTGGGTAATTGCCTTTACTAAATGCTTGAGAAGGCCTTTATTCAGACCAAATATAATTTCAAATTTATTCAGACCAAATATAAGTTCAAATTTATTCAGACCAAATATTGTTCAAATTTTTCAGACCAACTAGTAGTTCAAATTTATTCAGACCAAATATTAGTTCAAATTTTTTAAGAGTAAATATTAATTCAAATTAAAAAAGCTAACTGCAAGGTAGTTGAGACAATAAAAAACAAATTTCTTAATTAACAAAATACCAACCAACCATACAGAAGTTCTGTAGTTTTGAAATTTCTTGAAATTCCTTATTTTACATCAACTTTGTTTGAAAAGTAAATAATCTTAACTATCTCATTTCAGGTTGTCCAGAGAATTACAACCCAGTCTCTGGTGACAGAAGACGCAGCTTGGAGCCCTCTTACCCTTCAAGTCGGGATACCAGTTCAGATAACATCAGAGTAAGAACAAATATCTCCCATACTTCAACAGGGAATCCAAGACTTAATGACTTGTCCCCTGCAACATCTACAGAGAAGGAAGACAAACAAGGATTCACATTCCCTGCGGATACAAATTTACATAAATCAATGGAACAGAAACCCAGTTTTAGGAAGGATATTAAATATGCAGGAAGTGGTATTAGTGGTGAGATGAAATGTGAAAGTGGCTATCAGGCTAACATTAATGGTGAACAGAAAGAGATAAGACAAAAAAGACTCAGTGAGGTTAAAATGAATCTGGGCTGCAGTATTGAAGAAAATGACAGGATTGCAGTAACTTCTGAAAGAAGACTTTCAGATATTATTAAACGTAATAATTTGAGTCGTTCAGCCAGTGCACAAGAGATGTTCATTGAAACAAAAGCTAATAATCTTAGCAGGGCTATGACTCTACAAGAGAGTTTGACGCAACTTCAGTTTAAAAGAAAGAATTTGAATAGAGCAGATGCTTTTGAAGAACCTGGAGACGTTAAGTGGGACGACTGTAGTGGGAGTTCTCAAAACATACTGGCAGAAAGCATGTCTCAAAGTAGTATTTGTTCAACAGACAGTAGGAATTCTTCATGTGAAAGAAATGATACAGTTTCTATGGATGACAATGTTAATATTCCTTGTAACGAATCAGGAAACGAAGTTAAGTTCAATATATACAGTGACAGTTCTAGTCCTGAAGATTTGAAACAAGATCTGCGATCAAATGATCCTCCAATTGTGCGGCCCAAGACATCATTGACACATAGTCCAATTAAAGAAGAAAATGATAATTCTTTAAAAAGACTTATATTTGGACAAATAGACCTAACATCTGTATCAGAGAGTGAAACCTCTTTAAAAAGACCAGTTGAACATTCCTGCTCTTTTGGACCAACTTTGGACCCAAATTCCTTACTGGATGAAAGTGTTTCAAATAATTTAGAATCTCATTGTGTTTGTCAAGGAAATAGTCCAAGTTCTAGTCAACAGTCCTCGTATAAGGACCCCAATATGCCAAAACTTTCACTTCTGTCTCTTTTATCAAAATCTAGTCAAAAATCTACCAAGGCCAGTATGGATAGACCAGAACATTTACAAATGGGGACTGTACCAGTCAATAGTGCTAGTCCTCAAAGTTCAAACATTGGTTCAAGGTCAAACACATCAAGGGGGCCAAATCGTGCTGAAAACTTGTTGAATATTATGAAGAAAAAATCTGAAGATAAGTCTTGACATCAGTTACTAGTAGTATTAATAAATGAAGTGAATAAAATTAAATGAAAAAAGTGTTTCATGTTTATTGTATAGTAAAAAAGTGGAGGGATATGTAAACTGACAAGCTTTTCATGAATGTTAATTAGTTTAAAAGCAAAACAAAATATCTTTATTGAAAGAGAGGTAAAGGATACAAAGGGGAAATTCTAGCTCTTAAGGTGGTACCCAACACTTTCATTAAAATTAATTTGTCTCCTTTAATTTTAATAAAATTTTGACAAAGTATTTACTTTAACCCTTTAACAAAAATATAAAAATTTCAAAAATTTTGAACCAACCGTTTTGTCAGAAAAATTACACTGAATATATAGCAGTTTGACAAGTACCAATTTTGATTATTGAGAAGCTTAATATTCCCTTTACAACACAACGTAATTAAAACGTTCAGCTGACTTTACAGAGTTATCTCCCTGTAGTGTTAGGTACCACCTTAAGTAAAAAAATAACTGACAACCAAAAAACAAGACCAACAGACAAACAATAATAAACAAAACCTAACCTAGAAAACTAAAGACTAAGTAACATGAACTCTTATCAAAAAGTTGATGTAATGTCAGGTGCTATGTGGCACAGCCTCAAAACAATTGAGGATTGGAATGACTGAAAAATCAACAAAATGAAAACGTATTGAGTGACTTAGCTTTTGTTTATGGAGCACTTATCTCCTTGGATTTTTGGTTGAATATTACATAGAATTTAAAACAATTTACAAAAAAGAAATTTCCATAAGATTTGTAGCAAAATTTGGTATATTAACTTCAAATATGAAACCAAATATAATAATCTTGGCTTGTTGAAAAGCTATTTTTATTGGGAGGAAGGCGTCACAGCAAAGAATAAAATTGCCTTTCAATATGTCAAATCTTTGACTAATATTAAGCTCCATACCTTAGATCAAGGATGATTTTTTTTCCAATCCAGAATATTTTGTACCAACCAAAAAATATCTATTTTAATGATTTAAAATATTGTTTTAAAATAGCAATACCAACCGGATTGCACAAGATGTACATTACTACACTTAATGTCTTTTATGTGATGCCCAAGGCCTAAATATTTTGAATGTACAAACCGATTAATTGATAAAACTCAAAATTACCGAAAGTAAACATTAACCAGGACAAGGAGTTTGTAAACATGAAAAGAATATAATATTTAGTTAGAAACAAGACAACTATCCGCAAAGAATGAGGGTGTAAACAATAATAGGCCACTGTTCAGCTTTCATCACTGAACAAAACCCATACATTTGGAAGCTGCAAAAGACCCAGACCTGACACAAATGTTTAAAAAACTCAAAAGAGAAAACAAACATTATAAAATAAAACCTCAATTATTGAAAACAACATGCTTCTTGGCCCATTTTTCATCATTGCTGATTTTCTGGCTCATTATTCTCTTTTTTGTAAACACTTCAAGACGAAAATTAAAGAAAATATCCAATATATTTCCAGTTTTCTCGCTTTTAAAGGAATATTTGGAATATATTTCTTTATAGTTATGACCAAATGTAACTGTATGAGTTATTTTTCATATTTCGGTATCCTTTGTTATCACCGGTTGTCCAAAAAACAATGCCAAACAGTGACCTATCTTCCATTACAAGAGAGATTAACATATATAACAAGCAATATAAAACGCGATGAAACAATACATACAGCTGTAAATAACAACAGAATTATTATTACCGATTTCATAGCTATATAAGGCTTTAAAAGTTATCTCCCATGTTAAGACTATCAAATCATTAAGGTATACACACGTTATTTAACCCTATATTATTTATTAAACAAGTATCAATTAAAATGTATTTTAAGTAGACAGTAAAGTTTATACTTAGTAAATAATTGTATCACATGTCTTGTTTTCCAAACTGATTCATTAAATCATACATATTGTCAACGCCCAAATACATATTCTACAAATATCTAAGTTATTACTGTATACTATGAATTATATAAATTTGTCACCTGATAAATAGTTCAGGGTCATTGTCTCAATATTAGTTTTATGTTCCGGATATTCAGAGACTTAATATGGATTTTTTCACGATTCGTTTTAACAATTTCTACTCATTTGCTTATCCCGGACTTTTAAATGTTTCGATTACAGAAGTTAAATCCAAGAAAGCGCATCTGACGCACAAAATTTGTAATGCTTTTACTGGAAATGTCAAATGGAGGCAATAGTATTACACCGCTGTACAATAGTCATAAATCGATTAAGCGAAAACAAATCCGGGTCACAAACCAAAACTGGGGGAAACACATGAACTACAAGAAGAACACAACGAAACAACAAAATCACAGAACTTTTACAAACACAAACGCCAACATACATAGAAATGGACTATTTGTTTACAACCTCCATAATTCTGACCCCAAATAAATTCACTAAAGTTTTATAATTAATGAGATATAAACTAAGCGTAGGTAGAAACATAAACCAATATGCTCCAAAGTAAAAACGACTGCTCATGTAGGTCAAAATCCGATCATAAGTCTAATTCGGTAGATCACATGGAGGATCGAGAAGATGACGAGATTGTCGTTACGAGCATTGGAATATATCTGCTGTTATCAGTGAATTTGTTATTCTTTAACGGCCAAACAACTCGTGATGGCGTCCACCACATTTTCGAAAATCTGATTACAAGTACACCACTTGACATTCTAGGTTAAATAAATTTCTTGAAAATAGCAACCTTCTAGGCAGGAAATCATTTCGGTATCTACCATAAAAAGAATAAATGCAATGTAAAAGATGATGTCTGCTCTCTGAATTTTCTATTCTGATGGTGTTTTTTGATATATTAATTTGCTGCTAATGCTTTTAAATATTTTATTCTTCTTCAGCAGATGACAATTTAATAATGGATTTTACACCCTGAAGTTTAAGTTGCCAAATTTGGTGTATAGCTTTAAAGCCAGGATATAACAGTTGTTTCCCATTCGTTTAGTTAGTTGGTATAGTGAAGCGTTTGACTTCGTCAAGTTTTATGGGAATTACGCTTTTTCAATTTACCTGGGGAGTTCGGGATCTATTTTTTGTTAATAATTTGTAATGCACCAAAGTTCGACAAGCATCAAAAATCAAATATAGATGTGGAAACGTAGAGTAACATTATAACATCATTAAAGCACCAACAGATCATTGTGTCAATCCCTTTGACGGTTAATCCGAACAAGTGAAATTTATGTGCTGTAAATTTTCTTGATAACGTCATTTCACTTATTTAGATTTGGTAATTTCTAGTAGCCCCTCTTTAGTTAAATACTCTCTCAAATTCAGTAAATAATAACATTTAGATTTCACCTTTTTAAGTATGAGCGTACTTGATAAAGGGATACAGTAGATGATGAAAACGGCGTCAGACGCAAAAACATTATTAAGTGCTATTGTTTATCCTTGATTCTTGGGTGTATGAATTAGATAATATGAAAGCATACATATTGCAGAATGAACATTACTCTGGGCCTATTCATTTTCTTCTTTTTTTGTAATCTAATACAATAGCGAAACTATATTATGTGGACATCATTAAATAAGAAAAAACCTAATAAAATAAAAAAAAAATATACCTAACAGATGGTTCCTTTTTTAAATTATTAACATCTATTTTATCAAAGTCGAGCTTCAAAGTTATTATAAACTGCCTATTCTAGAGGTGGTATGACTCAGATGAAGATACTAAAAATATCCGAAGATGTTTTGGAGTACATACAATCTAAGACTCTCATCTTGCAATAGTATTAAAACATTTGATTTTTCTTCACTTTACACAAGTATTCCCCGTTCTAAACTAACAGACAAATTGAAAGAGTTGATATTGCTTTGTTTCATAAAAAAGAATGGCGAACGTAGACACAAGTATCTTGTCCTGGGCCCTTGGGGAGGGATAAATCCAACTTTGTATCACTCGGATTCAAACGAAAAATTCTCTGAAACTGACATTATCAAGATGCTTGGTTTCTTAATTGACAACATATTTGTTACGTTTGGAGGACGCGTTTTTCAATAGACTGTCGGCATTTGAACCAATTGTGCCTTTCTTCTTGCCGACTTGTTTCTTTATTATTATGAGGCTAACTTCCATACATGAGCTTCTTAGGGAAAAAAATAGTAAGTTATCAATAACCTACAACTTTACTTTCCGCGATATAGAACATGTTCTCTCACTAAATAATTCAAAATTGATGACTACCTTGATAAAGGGCTGCTGCTCTCAAGAAAGCTATTAAACCAAGAGTGTCAAATGGTGAAGTTGACATCATCCCTTCGTAAATTTTACGTACGCCATCACGAGTTGCCTGACTGTTATGGATTATCGTTTCACAGATGATTCCGTATATGTTCCTTGTGTCTTAATTACAATCCACTACACTTTTCACCACAAATGTGACCTCTGAATAAGACTATTTAACGGGTTTGTTATAACATGAGCAACACGACGAGTGCCACATGTGGAACAGGATCTGCTTACTCTTCCAGAACACCTGAGATCACCACCAGTTTTAGTTGGGGTTCATGTTTCTTAGTTTTTAGTTTTCTATGTTGTGTCTTGTGTACTATCTGGTTGTCTGTCTTTTTACTTTTTAGCCGTGGCGTTGTAAGTTTATTTTCGATCTATGAGTTTGACTTATTCCTCTGGTATCTTTCGCCCCTCTTTTGCTTGTTTACACAACATATATATCTGAACACTCAATATTTTCACCATATACTGTTTGACGACTGTATAATTTGCAATCAACCCTAACATAACAATGTCAATTATAAGATACGAGCAAAAAGTGTTTGTAGAACATCCATTAGACGAATGAGAGGTAAACTATATGAAATACAGCCCATTCGACGAAACTTGCTTAGCGATAAATCTTTATAATTATAAATAAAGGCAACAGTAGTATACCGCTGTTCAAAACTCATAAATCCATGGACAAAAAACAAAATCGGGGTAACAAACTAAAACCGAGGGAAACGCATTAAAAGTTATATTGACATTTAAAAATGATGCCAACCCCTGGATCCGCCACTGATTGGATATATGCTTCAACAATGTCACCAAACCTTCAACTATTATGTGAGAAAATATCATCTATATAGCGGAACGTGAGTTTAAAGGATAACGCTAGCTTCTTTTCATCTTACATAAGAAGCTTCTGTACAAAAAGTTTGATGTATATAGTACACAGTATGATAAAAATGACAAGACACAGTTTAACAGAAGTTACTATATCATTGCATATTTTTCTAATCTTATACTTATTTTTTCTACCTTAATGAAAATAACACTTAAGATAAAGAAAGGCAACAGTAGTATACCGCTGTTCGAAATTCATAAATCTATAGAGAAAAAACAAATCCGAGTTACAAACTAAAATTAAGGGAAACGAATCAAATATAAGAGAACTACGACACAACAGAAACACAACATTCAAATGTAACACACAAGGAAACTATAATATAACAATGGCCATTTCCCTGACTTGGTACAGGGCATTTTAAGATAATAAAGAACAAGTTTTTCTCGACTTACCTTCATTAGGAACACTCGAACTCATTTATTTGAAAGTCAAGGATGTAAAAGTAAGTTAATAAATGAACCCATCATAAATTCCAAAATTTTGTACGTCAGACGCGCGTTTCGTCTTCAAAAGTCTCATCTGTGACGCTCGAAAAAAAATAAGTTGAAAAACCCAATAAATGTACGATGTTGAAAAGCATTGAGGACCTTAAATTCAAAATGGCCAACATAAATTATCTTCATCCGCCACGGCCAACTTTGCCCAAGTTGAAATCTTTTTGCCTTAATAATTTCTCATTTTTTTTACGGAGAATTTAAGAAAAGCGTATTATAGAAAATGTCATTACCAAATACTGACTACTGAGCTAATGAAAAACACTGGAACTTACAGTCAACCAATTCTATGTCGTGTTCTGTGTACTTTTTTTTGTCTGTTGGTATTTGTTTTTTAAACATTGACGTTGACAGTTTAATTTCGAATTATGAATTTGAATGCCACTTTGATATCTTTCGCCTCTGTTTTACCGGACTTTGAACTTTGTTATTTTCGTGAAATGACAGTTTATACAGACGTTTCTTTTTAAAGGCCATCACACTTTGAAAAGGATTAACCTCTCATTATCAAATTTCCACTCCTAAAAATTGTTTCAAGTTTTTTTTAGGAAACGGGACCGTTCGTCTATGACATTTTTTTTATATATATATATTTATATATATATTTCATGATGTTCGATGCAATGTTCTGTCTACTGGCTGAATGTTATTATCAGTTGTGAACGATGACATTTTTCTAGTGAGAAGACGCCGTCGAGGAAAGTTAATAGTTATCAAAGGTACCAGGATTATTCTTTAGTACGCCAGACGCGCGTTTCGTCTCCATAAGACTCATCAGTGACGCTCATATAAAAATATTTATAAAGCCAAACAAGTACAAAGTTGAAGAACATTGCGGATCCAAAATTCCAAAATGTTTTGCAAAATAGTATACGGCTAAGGTAATCTATGCCTGGGATAACACTTTGTATGGTAATAACCGAATGGTTTACCCGATTTTAAATGTGAAATATAATAATATAATATATATGCCATGCCTTATTTGTACCTGCATATCAAATATAAATAGATAACCTGATTCTTTTAATAAGTTATTTGTTTTCTTATGCATGACATTGGTACGTATAGTTCATTTGCATTGCACTTGGGGACATACTGAGATAAAAGCAATACAATCTGTGTCGTGTCTATTATCCAATGTGTCTGATGTCTACCATTGTGTTAATCTGTATATAAGGTCATACCATTACAAATCAATTAGATCTAACACCCTGACCAAATATTAGACTTTGAAGTTCCTGAAGAAGGTAAATCCATTAAAGAGCTTCGGACACATGACATTTATCACGTTTTGTTTTCATATTTTACAACAATGAGTCGATACCTCTGCTAATGGACTAACAGTCCACGATGTATCATCAGCTCAGGAATGAGTACTTCGATACTAACACTATTGGAATAACAAACCTTTCTAAAGTTGTCCGTTATTAAATTTTAGTATTATAAGAAACTAAGGTTTCTACTTCTTCAGGCAAATTTGACATTAAATAAATTTGGCTATTTCTTATGTCATTGTTGGTCACAAAGCTCTTCAACTGTTTAGGTTATTCTTGGCCCTCAAATATTCGTCTTTGAGCGTTACTTATGAAAGTAAATGCGCTTCGGACGCATGAAATATAACTTTTTATTTTCACATTTTTACCTCTGTGGAATAAAAAAAAGAAGTGATAAGCATCTAGGATGATTTCTAGCACACCTTTCTTTAATTGCACATTTCTAAATTAAGACATAAAAAAGGAACTTTACAGCTCCCTAAGGCACAGTTGATCTGAGATGGACTTGAATATCGTTTTAATGTTCTTTTTGGTCATATAAAGCTGTAGCAGTTTCAGTTCTTGTACATCATTTCAAATATTCGGCTTTGAGCATTTTTGATGAAAGGAAAGCAATAACTGCGGACAAATGGAATTTATAAAATGTTGTTTTCGGTTTGTTTTCTTTCATTTTCATAACTTTTGAATTTTTACTAATTCATATTGCAGGTACAACAAACCACTAAACCTGTTTTTATCAAATTTGTATGGAATTTAAAACACTGTGTATTCTTTAAATAATGATCTTTTTTTAGATGAAAACACTGTGTATTCTTTAAATAATGATTTTTTTTTAGATGAAATTGATAAGCACATGGTTTTTTTTTAAAGAAACTGTTGCTTGAATGATCCACAGCTGTCATTTTACTGTCATTCACCAAATGCTCTTAAGGACAACTGAATAATATTTGCATTTTTTGCTCTTCCCAAACAACTAAGCCACTGTGGCTACAATAGAACATAAGTATAAAAGGTATTAATTGTCTAATATCAGATGAACCTTAATATACGGAGACAATTTGACATGAAAGTATATTTAGAATAATCAAAACTTTCAATCTGATCATGTATATTTTAGCACCAAATTATTATCATGTCTAGATACGTTTTGCATTTTTGTTCCTCTGTTCTGTAAACTATCTCTGTAACTAACGATATCAATATGTATGATTTCTTGATTGACAGTGTTTTGTTACGTTTAGAGGACGTGTTTTAATAAACAATTATCAATCCCATGGGAACCAACTATGTTCCTCTTCTTACCGACGTGTTCCTTTATTCGTATGGAGATAACTTCATACAAGAACTTTTTAGGAATAAAGAAAAGAAGTGAGCAGTACCATTTATATACCTATATGGAGTTATTTTCTTTAAGAACGACAGGTCATTCTTTTTCAGAATCAACCCGGACGATACCATGTTTCTATGAAATATGCTCAAAGGCATAAAATAATGACCTGTGTGAGGTTATTATTTTCCTTGAAAAAATGCAATCTATAATTTACTTCAGAATTTTATTCGTCTGATAGTTGTTTGTTGCAGATTTGGAAATTTATTTTTTAAAGTTCAATCGATGATAGATGTAAAAGAAACCTTCATTGCCCGCATTTTAATTTTAGAAACAAATAACGTTAAGTTTTGTGAATTTATCGCTACAATAAAGAAACATTCGAATATATGTGAGATGAATTTTAATACAGACTTTCATAAATAAAAAGCCAGATTTAACATATTCGTGTGTTAGATTTTGAAAATCTTATTGAGTCACACTGAATAGGTAGATTGATTTTTGGTTGCTTGCTTAACGTCCAGTGGCAAATATTTCATGAATGTTCAGGAAGATAAACGCTGAATAGGAAATCATTATGTGACCTACATGTATTTATATTAGTCTTCGTGTCAGTTCTTAACTTTTTTAAATTTATGTATACCTTTTACTCTATCAAATTATCAACTAATAAGATAATCTTATATTCTATTGAATAACATTAACGTACCTCAGGTAAGGGTCGGGTGCGGAGGGTATATAATTGTATCCTGATTATCTGTTAATAAAATGTATTGCTTTTCAAAAAACAATCTTTCTGAATTTTTCATTCGATTCATTTAAAATTGTTCAAAACATAACCACTTTTCCGCGATAGAAATGACATTACAAATAGAAAAAAACCCATACCCCTCCCCCTTTTTCATAAACTAAGTGGTACAATAAATTACTTACACTGTGTCTTGTATTTGTCATAGACCGATATCAGATGGTAACAATACATTTGTGTCTTACTTCATGCAGTTACAATAATATTTTTTTATTGTGTATGGATAATATCTTTTAAAACGTTTATATATAGATTCATTAGTGAGTTTTGTTTCGCATTCTCAATGAGCCGTAGGGCGTATTAAAACCTGAACGCATTAGAAAGGAATATCCCACTTTAGTATTGTCGGTAAAATAGGATTCTAAATTTTGCAAATCTTTATAAAAAATAATTTTTTTTTGACGGTATATAAGTCCGATAATGCATATTTTAAGGTTTTTCTTGTCGTAGAACACACCTCGTGGGTGTCAGGATTGCTCAATCCTAACACCCCTCGGTGTGTTCTACGACAAGAAAAACCTTTACATATGCATTTTCTATAACTTAACTTTACTTTCCTCGATATAGAAGATGTTCTCTCACTTTAAAAATTAAAAACCACTGATACTAGAAGGACTTCTTCATACCTTGATCTTTTCCTCAATATTGACGTAGATGGACGACTTCACACGAAAATCTATGATAAACGGGACGATTTCAACTTCCCAATTATCAATTTCCCATTTCTCAGCAGTAACATACCCTCTGCCCCTTCGTATGGTGTTTACATATCACAATTGATACGTTATTCTCGTGCTTGTTCACACTATACGGACTTCATATACAGGAGTGTGCTCCTTACGCAGAAACTGCTCCAACAAAGTTATGAGGAGGACAGATTAAAATTGACACTCCGTAAATTTTATGGACACCATCACGATTTGGTGGATCCATACGATGTTTCGTTGACCAAACTAGCTAAGGACATTTTTACCACATGGTAGATTGTGTTTTGTCATAATGTCGTCTAATCTTTTAATTACCAAACGTGACTTATTCCCGATTGTGACTGTTTTGCCGAGTGTGAACTCGCATTACTATAAGACGTGGTACGGTACTTATCCATCCCAAATTCATGTATTTAGTTTAAATGTTTAATGTTATATTTGTAATTCTCATCGGATTTTGTCAAATGTGTTGACGTCTTTTCTATTATATTTATGTGTTATGGTAAAGAAAATTAATCACCGCCTTCATTTATCAGATTTGATTTCGTTCAAAGTAATCAGTACGATATTTTACGTTTGAAGTTAGATTCATAACAAACCTGACATAGTTTTATAATATAGTTAATTGCTACCTCAGTTTTATATTAATAAGAATTAAAATGTGCTTTGTTATTAAATGCAATATCAGTATTTAGTTCAAATATATAATCTTAAATTAATCCTAATTCTATCTTATTCATTCTTATGTGACGTCATTTTTCATTTTTTGATGCTCTGTTTTACTAATTCAAATGACGTCATTTTTTCGTCATTTTTCAGTTTCAAATAGGACGTCACTTGGCGTAGAGGTTGAAACGTATTCGGATGTGTCTACTTTTGTGTTTCAAATGTCTGGTTATGTAAATGTATTTCAGTTGTTTCCTGTAATTAGTTAATACTTCAGCTTTATCATGTACATCTTTTGTATATTCATTTTATTAAATTTACTGTTTGCAAAAGTATAAATTACTCTAAATTATAGGGATTTTCTGGTAACTTAACAGAAAACCCTTGCCGTTTTTGGCACAACCTTTTTGATCTTTTGGTCCTCGATGCTGTTCAACTTTGTACTCGTTTCGGCTTTCAAACTTTTGTATCTGTGCGTCACACATAGGTCTTGTGTGGACAAAATACACTTCTGGCGTATTAAAATTTTGAACTTGTTGCCTTTTGTTGGCTGTTGTTCGTGTGATTCTTTGTCAATTGTGTTCTCCAATTTATTTATATGGTAGTCCTGTGTTGTCATTTTGATGTTATATTTCATATGGCCATAAAAGTGCGAGGTTTGGCATGCCACAAAACCAGGTTCAACCCACCATTTTTTCCTTTAAAAATGCCCTGTACCAAGTCAGGAATATGGTCATTGTTATATTATAGTTCGTTTCTGTGTGTATTACATTATAACGTTGTGTCGTTTGTTTTCTCTTATTTTTGAGTGTAAATTCACATTGCGATAAGACGTGTCACGGTACTTGTCTATCCCAAATTCATGTATTTGGTTTTGACGTTATATATATATGTTATATTTGTTATTCTCGTGGGATTTTGTCTATGTGTGTTACATTTTAGTGTTATGTCGTTGTTCTCCTCTTATATTTAATGCGTTTCCCTCGGTTTTAGTTTGTTATCCCGATTTTGTTTTTTGTCCATGGATTTATGAGTTTTGAACAGCGGTATACTACTGTTGCCTTTATTTTTCCTTTAATAGTTGATATGTTTACCTCAGTTTTAGTTTGTAACCCGGATTTGTTTGCTCTCAATCGATTTATGACTTTCGAACAACGGTATACTACTCTTGCCTTTATTAATCAAATAATTAAACACTCAATTTAATCATATTTATACCCAATGTAAACTCAAATTACAGGAGCTTGTTATGTTTCGTCTCTCAATAGTTATCAACCTTATGACTGACGGAGTCCAAGCCAAATACGAAGTTTAATGGGAAAATTCAAAAAGTTATGCCATATACAGCTAGTAAGTTAAAAACTCTTAGTGTTTTGAATGATTAAGTGTTTGTTATAAACAGAAACATAACAAAAATACAGAAATTGACCGTAATAAAATTGAGAATTGAAATGGGGAATGTGTCAGAGAGACAACAACCCGACCAAACAGCAGAAAACAGCAGATGGCAACCAATGTGTCTTCAACACAGCGCTAAAATCAAACACCCAGAACCCTGGAATCTCTATACAATTGTTCTTGTTAACCATACAAATACCCAACCAAGGCCAGGTGATACAACGTACACACAAACAAAACAAAAAACAAATATAATGATATTAACTCGAAAAGAAAATAACATCACCAAAACCAGGAATGATTTGCTTCAACATTGAGCTAATCTTATAATTGAAGACAAAAGAGGTTTACGGGACGAAGAAATCATATATACTAGTTTTTACATATCACGGTGTTCAGTGTTAAATGTCTAGTTGGCATGCATTTTTGGGTATGAAAAACACATGACTGCCAATGTTATAAAGGTGTTCAAGGTTGATCTGCCATCACTATATTGGATACCTAAACTACATAAGTGTCCTTACAAACAACGGTATATTGCTGGGTCTTCCAAGTGCTCCACGAAACCTCTTTCGAAATTATTAACATCTATTTTATCAACAATCAAAGACGGGCTCCAAAGTTATTGTGAAACTGCCTATTCTAGAGGGGGCGTGAATCAGATGTGGATACTTAAAAATTCCAAAGATCTTTTAGAGTACATACAATCTAACTCTCTTTCATCGTGTAACAGTATTAAAACATTTGACTTTTCTACTCTTTACACTAGTATTCCACATTCCAAACTTAAAGACAAATTGAAACAGTTGGTATTGCTTTGCTTCGTTAAAAAGAATGGCCAACGTAGATACAAGTATCTTGTCTTAGGGAGGGATAAATCCTACTTTGTAAAGGCTCACTCTGATTCGAACAAAAAATTCTCTGAAAATGATTTTATCAAGATGCTTGATTTCTTGATTGACAACATATTTGTTAGGTTCGGAGGACGTGTTTTTCAACAGACTGTCGGCATTCCAATGGGAACAAACTGTGCCCCTCTACTTGCCGACTTGTTTCTTTATTATCATGAGGCAGACTTCATGCAGGAACTTCTTAGGTAGAAAGATAAGAAGTTAGCAATATCCTTTAACTCTACTTTTCGCTACATAGATGATGTTCTTTCACTAAATAATTCAAAATTTGGTGACTATGTGGAACGCATCTATCCAATCGAGCTAGAGATAAAGGATACTACAGATACAGTTAAGTCGGCCTCATATCTTGACTTACATCTAGAAATTGACAATGAGGGTCGGTTGAAAACAAAACTTTACGACAAAAGAGATGTTTTCAGCTTTCCAATTGTGACCTTTCCATTTCTAAGTAGCAACATTCCAGCAGCACCTGCATACGGGGTATATATCTCCCAACTGATACGTTATTCCCGTGCTTGCATTTCCTATCATGATTTTCTTGATAGAGGGTTGCTGCTCACAAGGAAGCTATTAAACCCAGAGTTCCAAATGGTGAAGTTGAAATCATCCCTGCGTAAATTACGGACGCCATCACGAGTTGGTTGACCGTTATGGAATAACCGTTTCACAAATGATATCGGATATGTTCCTTACGTCGTAACTACAATCCCCTTCATGAATGTGACCTACCGAATTAGACTATTTACCGGATTTGTTATCACATAAGCAACACGACGGGTGCCACCTGTGGAGCAGGATCTACTTACCCTTCCAGAGCACCTGAGATCACCCCTATTTTTTTGGGGTGGTTCGTGTTGTTTATTCTTTAGTTTTCTATGTTGTGTGGTGTGTGCTGTTGTTTGTTTGTCCCTTTCATTTTTAGCCATGGCGTTGTCAGTTTGTTTTAGATTTATGAGTTTGACTGTCCCTTTGGTATCTTTCGGCCATCTTTGAAGTCGATGAATGGAGTTCAAAGTATCATAATCATAATGGGATGTCGACGAATAGATTACAACGCTACCTACTTTTTTTATCTTATGGTTTGTGTTGGTCACTGTTTTCTATGCTTGTGTTTTTTCGTCGTTTTTTGCCATGACGTCGTTTGTCAGCGACTTACAATGAGTGTGAAAGAGGGACGAAAGATACCAAAGGGACAGTCAAACTCATAAATCTAAAACAAACTGACAACGCCATGGCTAAAAATGAAAAAGACAAACAAACAACAGCACACATGACACAACATAGAAAACCAAAGAATAAACAACACGAACCCCACCAAAAAACTAGGGGTGATCTCAGGTGCTCCGGAAGGGTAAGCTCACTTTGGTATCTTCCGCCTCTCTTCTCAAACGATTTTGTATCTTTTTACTTATGATATTTTTTTTCTATAACACTTTGGCTATATAACAAGTAATAGTTTAAACGAAAGAAATGGCAATAATTTTTTTTTCTTTCAAATCCAAAGGACAACCTAAAGTTGATTTGCATCAAATCAC
>CM034357.1:37720257-37784873 GCA_019925275.1 Mytilus edulis
GTTTTTCGTGTTATCCCACCCTTTTTTGATTGCAGATCAGTTGATTCGAAGAAATTAAATTTCTATACAGTCAAAAGTCGAAGACAAACAATGGTCATTAGAATAAAAACTGTGTACAAACAACAGTTCACAAAACACTACGCAGACAATTATTAATTGAACTACACAAATCCCGCATAAACGTGGTATTCTGGTTATCAGTCTAATGCCATCTATAAATTTTAGAAAATACAAATATTCACCAGCGTCCGACCTTTTGAATTTTTTAGAGTGGGTAGTTTTTCTAATACAATTAAAATTTAAATCATAACCTATTTCTTTGAGTGGATCAATCCTAATATTGTATGATTAATATTTGTGTATTCAAGAGACATTCTAGGTTGAACAAAATCCAATTTATTCATTTAAGATATTCATTAATGAGAGCAAAATAAACATAAAAACTTATCAGAAATACAACATCCTAGTTTAATATTTTTTTCTAATTATTAAATTTACGTTTTCCAATATATGAGAATAAACAAACAAAAAAACTCATCAGAAATACAATATCATAATATGTCACCATGATAAAAAAAATATTAAACTTAATTTACTTACTATTAGAGTTAATGGGAATATATCAGGTGTTTTCTGCATTGTAAAATGATAGTGATTATTAAATTTTAATTGGTAGTAAAATAAGATATTATTACCTGATTATTTCTGTATTTGCATTATTTCTTGTTTTTGGTCGGAGGCTTGTTGTACATGCAGTTTTTATCGTATTAAGACCAATAACCGAGGAGTTAATTTATTTTATAACCTAATCAAAGGTAGTGCTAGTTCAATTAGACATGGACTTCCAACATTTTCTGTGTTGCATATTTGTTGCAACTGTTGTTAGTGGTAGGTGTATACAAATTATAATAGTGTGTGTTTGTGTGTGTGTGTTTTGTCTCATTCATTTTGTTTTAGACAGTGGTGATTTGAAAAAAATGGACATATTAACTTTATTTAATTGTTTCGTTCCTTCGAATCTTTAAAGAATAGTTAGGCGTAAAATAAAAATTGTATATTTTAGATGCTTGCATAATTACCATCATATTATCCTAAACGTATTTAATATTATTATACAGCATACCAATACAAATATATTCTTCATATAAGGTATATCCCGGGAATCGCGGGGAAAATAATAACTGAGTATCTATGTTGTTATAATTTTAATTATCATTTTTGTTGCTGTTGTTGCTTCCTGTATAACTGTTCACAATAGCTTTTCAGTGTAATACTATTTGGTCTGATTCTAAATGATTTCCCTTCCGATACATTCATCGAACAATTATTTTCAAACAAAGGTTAGAAAATTAAGTAGTTTACTATTTATTGACCCGTTCTAAATCCGTTTTTTTTTCTTCTAAAATTATTATAATTATATTAAAAATAGCGACATTTGTTTTAATCTGCGTTTTAAAATAGTTAACGATATTTGTAACATTAGAAAAGTGTCTTTCAATTTTCGAGCCCTAAAACGCGCCAAACCGAGATAAAGGCAAAATAGACATAACTGATTCTATCAAAAATCTGCTATTAACTTTAAAACCGATAGAAATTAAAAATATCATATACCATTTTGGAAATAAGTATTCTGACCTGCATTGTGTAAGAAAAGATTTGCCCAAATCTTGATGAAAATGAATAATTTGCCCAACATAGTTTTAAAAAAGTAGAAGAAAAACTTGCAAAAGGAGAGATATTACATGAAAAAAAATAATTGCTGGTGCTCCCATTCCTAGGAAATCAAATGGACGTTACCTTATGCGACTGGGTATTGTACTATATAAATCGTAATCATCACCTTACTAATTGTTATTGTTTATATTCTAGATGCAAGTCACTATACAAATCACATTTCATCTTCATCTGATTTCGAGCAGAAAACCACAACAGAACAACAAAATACCGAAACAAAGAAAATGAATAGTGCAAATGAATTGGAGAAGGAAAATAGAACGCTGTTGTATGAAACGGTCAAAACAACTTTAAAAGCAAATCACAGAGAAACAGAAATATCCCGTAGTTTAAATTCAGAATTGAGACATTATGATACTACACATAAAACAAAATTATTTCCAAACGGACCTGACGTTGAAATAACATCAACTGTTTTAGACAGGACAAATGTTTCATCCTTTTTAATATCCAGGGGGCGTTTCAGTACCCCGACAGATGAGAAGTTGGAGGATAAAGTGAGACTTGACCTTGATCAATTCAAAGAAAGAGAAACATACACGACATCTCCTGAGACAGAGGAACAATTGTGTGAACGGTTACCCTGTTCTAGTAATCGATGTTCATGTGGTCACTTTTGCCTTCTGTTTGGTGATTGTTGTCAAATTATATATAAAGAATTCTTTCATGCTTACATTGATCAAGATATTGCTGAAATATCACTTAATACAACTGATGCCTTTCAAAGTTTAGGATATGACAATTCCAAAATGAAAGAAGCTAAAATGTTTGCTGAATATGGAAACTGTCACAATGTTGCAATTGGATGGCCCAAATATATGGTTGTAGACCACTGTCCGCAGGATTTTGATAACTATTTCATACTGACAAAATGTCTAGACATTGATTCTGGAGACCTCTGGGATATACCAGTATTTATTATTTTTTCACGAGACAGTCAGATAACGTTTCGTAACTTATTTTGCGCATATTGCCATGGTTACACGATCACCGATGTATCTTTCTGGAAAGCCTCTCTTCATTGTCCAGAAGGTACAAATGTTACTCAGTTAGAAAAAGAGGAATGTTATGTTAAAAAATTCCCACCTTTAAGTGGGCCAATACCTCACACCTGTTCTCAGGAACAGTATGTCACATGCAAAGATAACAAATCGCAAAGACCTGTTGCCGATGCCGATGTTTTATGCTCTGCTTACGTCGAGCCAGTAAACGTTTATGATACAACATACAAAAACCAACATTGTTTTGTCTGCTATGACGTCAATATGACAGACATCATCTTTGACTGTGAATACAAGGGAGGGTTGCACCCATTTGATAAAAGACCAAATTATCCAGGACTGGATATTTTTTTTGCATATGATAAAAGTGGTTTAGCGCCAGAACAATTGGGAAATCTTTTTAAAATCAATTGCGCTGAAGGTAAAATCTTTGACTTCATCTCCATGTCATGTCAGCAAATTGTCTGTCCTAAGGGATACGAACTAACAAAATCCAGGTGTTTGTCAAAAACTTCTGTACTTACAGCAAATAATATTCCGGTAAGTTCGACCTTTCGATTGGGAATCGTGGTTAACACGTCTATTGTTCCAGACAATGAAGTATCAGCTGTTTTTAGAAATATTTTTTCAACTTGCTGAAAATGCTATTGAGAAAATAAAGCAGTTAGTTCCAAACATAGAAGTACAAAAAATTAAGACTAAATTTGAAGATAAAATTTACATTCGGTTTAGTTTAAGAAGTGCAGTTAGTTTTTATAACATCACAGAAGATCTTAAAAAACTCGAAGTTGAAAGAGTTCATACATAAAAGTTTCATTGGAAAATTTTGACAATGGCACATCCTTAGTTGGATGTCAGAATTCTACTTTAGTCCAACTTTCAAATATAGATGTAGATTTTGACGAAACACACAATCGTGTTATAGGAATACTTCCGAATCAGGAAGCAATTGATTTATTTTACACTTGGTTTTCGATATCTCTATTTGACAATGAGGTAGAATCTTTAGCATACTGTGGAAAGATTAATGAACCATTGGCATGTTCTCGATATCTTAAATATACATCTAATACATTTGAAATTTCAAATGATACTATAACCATATTTGGTCAAAAGACCGAAACTGACAACTATTTCATTCAAAATGAAACTCTATTTCTGTGTGCAGAGAACACATCTACACCAATCACGTGTTCAACGTTAATTACATATAACAATGTGAATTCGTTTATTCAAATGGCACCCTAGTAGTTCCAGGACACAAAACAGTTGAATCTACACAATTCTTTATTCGAAACAATACGTTGTACGTTTGTCAGAAAGATATTGGCTCTTCTATTAATAATTTGATTAACACAATTACAGATGCCTGTTTGATTGTATCCCTTATATCTCTTGTGATAATGATCACGTGCCACATGTCAATTAAAGGGCTTGAGAAATTTACATGGTAAGAATATTGTCAACTTTTCAGTGTGTTTATTTTTGGCTCAAGGGATTTTCCTTGTTTGTAGGTATGTCAATGTGCCACACAAAATTCTTCCCTTTGTTTCACTTTGTGAACATTTTGTCTGGTTATGCGTCTTTAGTTGGACTGTTGTTATTTCGACTGATATCGCCAAACGAATGATTAACATGTCGGGAAACATAAGTCAGGACAAAAAAGCTGAAGTAAAGCGACACAATAGATACCGTTTATTTGCTTTGCTCTTCCATTTGTTATTGTAGTTGTATGTGGGATTTTAGACTACCAGATGAATTATATAGGGTACGGAAAAGATGGCGGTTCATGCTGGATTTTCTAAACCGGAAGGAAAATTGTTCTTTTATATCATCCCGGTAAGTGTGGCTCTCGCTTATAGTCTTGTTTGCTTCTTGCTAATATCAACCAAATAGAATTAACAAGGAGATCATCGTCTATAGCTACAGTTAATAACAAGAACAGGATAACGTGTGGGGTTTACTTCAAGTTGTGTTCTATTCTAGGGCTATCATGGATAATTGGTATTATTTCATCAAATGTGGACGCTATTGCTTTTTCGTAATAAATGGTATTATAAATGGACTTCAAGGTTTCTTCTTGACGGTGGCATCTCTATGTAACAGACGCGTGCTGCATATGATCCGTAACAATGGGAAACAATCTGCAAAAAGATCAAAATCTCGGACTACGATAACTAATAACACGACAATGTAAGTTATGGGAGGGTTTGGTGACTGTACACATGTTTAACCTCGCCATGCGTATGTGTCTTTCCTAAGTCAGGAACCTGTTATTCAGTTATTTCCATTTGTTGTTGTACATCATATCTGTTTTCGTTTGTTGTTTTGTACATAAACAGGCAGTAAGTTTTCTCGTTTGATTTTGTTAAACATTTGTCATTTCGAGGTCTTTTATAGCTATCTTTGCGGTCTGAGATTTGCTTATTTAAGCTCACATGTGGTGACATTAAGTTGCTAACCTCTACGTCAGAACTGTTGTCTTATTGGCAATCATATCACATCTTCCTTAGTGAAGGATTGGTATGATTTCCAATGAGAAAACTCTCCACTACAGACCGAACACTAACTGTCAAATACCACATGAGTCATCTTAAAAGGCCCGAAATCACAATAATATATTTTGTTTTCAATTTCAAATTCATAGTTACAATGTATCAGCGTACAAGATAGTATATTAGTATTGTAAGGTGGTTGCCACATTAATAAATGTATTCTAACATGTCCTCATATTATCAAGGTTTGTTTTTATTTAGATTTTGTTTGTCAATAGATAACGACAATAAACTAACTCAACCAAAACACGTGTCTTTGTTTATGCCATTCGCTTGTGGATGCCATTTTTATGACTTGTCTAAGTACATTGGTCACTGTTATAGTAAACCACAAACCTTATATTGCGTTAATGACTCATAACATTACTATAGCAACAACTAAACTATATTTTATTCTATTTTTATGACAACTATAGAAATTCGATACCGAAAGTCGCTGGTAAGATAAATTCGTTCACGGTTTGTTTGTGAATTATTAATACGATATGTTCGGTCTCTCGTTTCGTATTGAATTTACTTTCATTCAATAATCTCTATTGCAAAATTACACCCATAAGGGTCAAGCAATAAAAACTAACAGAGCTACTTATAGATAATCGTTGATCGTCTCAACAGATTGATTTTCTCGCTTAAGCCGGACAGCGAAAGCTGAGAAAACAATCGAGGAGTGAGATAATCAGTTTATCGCTATTTTACCTATGACGACGTTGTCAATTTCATGTCAATTTCATTAGCAACGCCACGTGCCTCCTTAGTTTCTAGCGATAATTTTCCATCTCAAGCGAGTAAAAAAAAAATCAAGGGTAAAATGCATAAAATAGCGATAAAATTATATACAATACAGTGCAATACAATACAAAATAACATATTTTCGGTGTTGACATGAATATCATATTTGTAAAAAGTATGAAAAAGTATAAGAATTATTCGAAATACTAAGAATATTCTTATCACATGCAAAGATACCGTAGCCGTATTTGGCACAACTTTTTTTTGGGTCCTCAATGCTCTCAACTTTTACTTGTTTGGCTTTCTAATTATTTTGATCTGACCGTCACTGAAAGTCTTATGTAGACCAAACGCGCATCTGGTGTATCAAATTATAGACCTTTGATAACTTGTTATAGGTTAATTTACAAATTTATGTTGAAAACACAATCATAAACTTGTCTGACATGGGTTTACAATTTACTGACACCGTAAATATCGCAATAGATCAATATAGCTCACCGTGTAACTGGTTATACAGCTTGATGAAAAAGTAGCCCGTTGGATCTGGATTGATGCAGCTGGATCTGAAAACAAACTTAGAGTCAGAAATAAAATACATCACTAAGTTTTTAAAGTCACTCATCTCGAAAAATTGTCATTTTACATAAATTTCCTGCTTACAAAACTTTCTACAACAGTTAAAATGATCAGATTACGCATTTGGGACGGATACTGGTAACTTTAAAAGCGCCGGAGTACCACAACTTGGAGACTTAAAACAACACATATATTTTTTTTTAAAGTTCTTCTTTAACTGTTTTGTACCTGATTATTCTCTTACATAATTTGTTTTGACTCAAATCTCTCAATTCATTATTTTTTTTTTATTTTACTCTATTCTGTAAAACCCCTCCACACCCAAATTATAGTGGTCGTTAAACATTTCTATCATTAATCTAGTGGCTATTAAACTCTGTGCAGTTAGTCTCAGCGTTAATGTATAATTAAAAACATTATTCGATACATGGGATCAAATAAAAACTCATACGAAGTAGTATTAACTTTGCTGTAATTAAAAATACCATGTTTCATTTATAATCTAATTAATATGATAACTCATGACTTCAATATTCACTGTAAATAAAATGGTGATTATATAATTTTAATTAGCAAATTAAACGTTTTAAGACGATACATGTAATTCCTGTTTGTATTATCACCCAAATCGCGTACTCATTTAAGATTGGATCAACCGAGGATTGCGAATGCACTACGCTGATAATGTGGCATTGAGTAATGTTAATGTGATATGATATATTCATTTGTTTACAACACACGTAGTAAGAATATTCAGTCGTAATTTTTAACAATATTCAATTTTCACTATAGTAGCATGTGTAATCAGTAATTTACATGTTGCTTTTTCTTGGGATTCACTGTTTAAAATAATGATTCAACGACTTGGTTTTTTTTAAACATTTTAATGTTTTATCATCTTATTACTCAGTTTTAAGTTTCTGTCAACTAATCAATCTAAATTCTCCTTCAATTATGAGTTTAAATAAACGTTGCAAACGAATCCTCCAAACATTCATAGTAAAAAAAAAACGGAAGGATTTACTCTTGCTTTTGCGCATTTTTTTATTCTCATTGTTGAACGGCAAAATTTTATACCATTTGCATATACCAACCTTTCCAATCACATTGAGTTTAGTTTTATACATGCTTTTTTCTCTTGCCCGATCATCATTTTTACATTGGAGTCTATTGGCACGAGAAAACATTTCATGTAGGATGCGAATGGTCCATTTAACCTCAGTAAAATTGTTAAATTTTGTGAGGAAATTTAAAATGGTAAAACGTATAATACATATCTCACATCTTCTAAATATAATTATAATACTAATGATCAATTGTGTTTATCGATACAGTCAATGACCCTTATATTATCAAAATCCCCTTTTTTTTTCAGCAAATAGTAACTTACTTGACCAAACTACACCCTTAACAGATCTGACCTTGCAAATAGGAAAGGTTTCTCTTGGATTGCTTACACTGCAACGTCAAGTCATGATGCACCCTTTTTTTTTGTAGTCTTTTTATTTTTAAATTAGAAGTTATATTTAATTATTTGAAACATATAACATTACAATTGTTTTAAGGGCATCCTTGAATTGCTTGGATAGGATGTACATTTTCTTACGCTTATGGGTGGATGGATGGAAAGATTATGGAGTGTGAGTTTGGGTAGTCAATGAGTGAAATATCACAAAATATCAAAATCAAACTATTAACAAATCATTTGTAGGCTTTTCAACATGAGGGAAATGATTATACCTTGTCAGCTATGATTATTCATAAATTGGACAATTTTGAGCATTTTATGAAACTTTGAGATAATGTTTACTGTATTTATTTACTGTCCAATTGTAGTGTATTTCTATAGAAGGGGAGGCAAGCAGTGAAAACCAAAATAATCCTCTAAATCGGAAATAATCCAAGTAAATGAAGAAAATACCCCAAACGCATGTAAAAGGCAAAAAACAGTAACTGCCAACATAGATAGATAAGAATAAGCAACATCTTCTACCTATGATTCATGTCCGATGGGTAAGTAGATTGTACATAGTCCCTCTTTTTACATCATAAAAATTCCCGGAAGGTATACGCATATCAATAAACTGAACTCAATGCTAAGAACCATTAAAGTACACTTAGACAGAGAGCTCAATCTAGTGAAACACTTTGTTAAGTTGGTCACATTTAACTTGATATCACTGTCTGTTACCAAACTGCACCGAGATCCTGAAAAAAAATGTGCAAGTTCAGTTTATTTAAAAAAGAATTCAATGGAAGAAAATAAGCTGATTACTGAAGTAAATGTAGAATATGTCTATTAATCACAGATGCCCCTGCTTGTGAAAAAAATGAGTAAACTTCCACATATAGATGCAGGATTCGCGTAATTTTGACCGTTTTGTGACCATAAGCATTGTGAATAAGTTTCAAAACATTTGGCTGAGGCAAATTAAAGTTAAAGAACAGAAACAATAGATTTAGCAGTTTTCCTACATGTATCTCAAGGCTCCGGGTTGACATTTGTATCATTGGTAATCGTACCACAACTTTTTACATATAAAAAAAACATGAACAGTGACGCCATCGTGACCCAATATTGAGCTTCACAGATCTGTGTTATGGGGTAATGTGAATCGCGTATAAGGTTCATAACATTTGATTGAGTCAGACTTATTGAGGGCCCTCATGGGGTTTTTGATTATGTGATTACTTGGCCGTTTTTTTTAATGATTATTTGATTATTAAGCCAAATATTTCATGATTATTTGATTACCTAGGACTGTATTTTTAGTTTATGATAATTTGATTACTAAAGATAAGCAAATATTTAATGATTATGTGATTATATTGGCAAAAAAATGGTGATTATGTGATTACTAGGACCCCCCCATGAGGGGCCTCCTTATTTAAGACAAAGGAAACGAAATAGTCAGCACTTCTTATATTTTTTAAAGGGACATGATAACTCTTGAACGGTAAAAGTGACACTTAAAAATTTCAAATTTGATTTTGTGTTGAGGTGGGGATCCCGCTTACATGTTCAACCCCGCCTTATTCGGTATGTATGTGCTTGTGGTAAGTCAGGAGCCTGTAATTCAATGAATGTCGTTTTTTATGTGTTACATGTACATACTTGTTTTTCGTTCATTTTTTTTACATAAATTTGTTCGTTTATTTTCTCGTTTGAATATTGTTTTACAATGTCATTTCAGTGCCTTTTATTGAAAACTATATGCGGTATTGACTTTGCTCATTGTTAAAAGCTGCATATGACCCATAGTTTTTAGTGTTTGTGTGATCTGGTCTTTTGTGGAGAGTTCTTATTGGCACTCATGCCACATACGGGGGAGGGTTGGGATCCCGCTAACATGTTTAACCCCGCCTTATTTTATATGCACGTGCCTATTTTGTTTTTCGTTTATTTTTTGTACATAACTTATACCGTTTGTTTTCTCGTTTGAATTGTTTTACATTGTCATGTCGGTGCCTTTAAAAGCTGACTTTGCGGTATGAACCTTGCCCATTGTTGAAGACCGTGTTGGTGACCTAGGCTACATTGTATAATTGTTAATTTCTGTGTCATTTAGTCTCTTGTGGAGAGTTCTCATTGGCACTCATTGCATCAGCTCCTTTTATATATTGTGTTTAGGTTTTGAAGTATTTGATTGAGGCAAACTAAAGTAAGAAGAGCAGAACCCGTTTTTATGGGACATTCGGGACAGACGGACTAGTGTAACTCTTTATGTTCCTAAATCATGGCGCCAACACAGAAGTTCTTACTATTGTGCTGGTGATACATATCCCACTAGCACTGTCATTAACACATGTACAATTAATTTTATTATAAAAATAATATTCAATCTTAATCTTGATTTCTTTATTTTTGGCCGAATGATTATATGCATGCCCTTCACAACGACTGCATGAGTATCAAATTTGCCAATTTATTGTACATAATTATACATTTTATTAATTTATAAAAAAAATTTCAAATAATTAAAGCTTACCAACTTATTGATCATAACTTTCCTTTATATGTCTTTTAACATTCTGTTTTGAATAAAAAGATTTCTAACAATATACTTCACATGTATTTCTTTCAAATCTGACATTATTAAAAATCCATTAAATAAATTCAGTCAAACTTGATAATAAATGTGCAATCAAATATATATGCAAGTCGTCAACTGGTCAAGTGGCTAGATGCACATATCGTTAGCCATATAAACAACATGTCCTAATTGGGTGGTTTTAAAACTTCTAGCATAGGTGGATCCAGGGGGCGCCCCCCAAACCCTTTGTGGGGGAAATTTGGTTGATTATAGAGGGAATCATTGAAGCATGAATGAAGCGGGCCCCCTTAGGAAAAGTTCTGGATCCGCCACTGTCTAGACATATTTACGTAAATAAGGGATGAGTAAAGGAAAAAAAAAAAAAAAAACAGCATGACTGAATTAAATAAAAAGATGTTCGATGTACTGTATACTTCGGTTTGTTTTAAAAATATATACGATGCTTTATTTTTATCTAGTTTTCTTATCAAAATAATTAAAATGAGAAAATAAATACCTTATAGCTTCCTTTACCGTCGATGCTAAAATGTTTAATGTTATAAAATAATTTTAGCGTCTTTGACCTACTTTACCTTTTTATTCGGAGACTTGCGGTTATTTTCTGTTACGTTCAACGGGAACATTAGAATGATCTAGAATAGAACCAAGATGGAACCAAGAGCGGATCCGGGGGGGGGGGGGGGGGGGGGGGGGGGGTCCTTCGTGGGAAAAATTTGGTTGATTATATAGGGAATCATTGAAGCATGACTGAAGCGGGCCCCCCTTAGGAAAAGTTCTGGATCCACCACTGTCTAGACATATTTACGTAAATAAGGGATGAGTAAAGGAAAAAAAAAAAGAAAACAAAATGACTGAATTAAATAAAAAGATGTTCGATGTACTGTATACTTCGGTTTGTTTTAAAAATATATACGATGCTTTATTTTTATCTAGTTTTCTTATCAAAATAATTAAAATGAAAAAATAAATACCTTATAGCTTCCTTTACCGTCGATGCTAAAAATGTTTAATGTTATAAAATAATTTTAGCGTCTTTGACCTACTTTACCTTTTTATTCGGAGACTTGCGGTTATTTTCTGTTACGTTCAACGGGAACATTAGAATGATCTAGAATAGAACCAAGATGGAACCAAGAGCGGATCCAGGGGGGGGGGGGGATCCTTCGTGGGAAAAATTTGGTTGATTATATAGGGAATCATTGAAGCATGACTGAAGCGGGCCCCCCTTAGGAAAAGTTCTGGATCCACCACTGTCTAGACATATTTACGTAAATAAGGGATGAGTAAAGGGAAAAAAAAAAGAAAACAAAATGACTGAATTAAATAAAAGGATGTTCGATATACTGTATACTTCGGTTTGTTTTAAAAATCTATACGATGCTTTATTTTTATCTAGTTTCCTTATCAAAATAATTAAAATGAGAAGATAAATACCTTATAGCTTCCTTGACCGTCGATGCTAAAATGTTTAATGTTATAAAATAATTTTAGCGTCTTTGACCTACTTTACCTTTTTATTCGGAGACTTGCGGTTATTTTCTGTTATGTTCAACGGGACATTCGGAATTCTCATGACTTTTTATACCTTCAATGTATTTTCCAAATCATTTATTTATTTAGTATATTTATATATAATTGAACCATAAAATTAATTTTTGACTCTTCACATTGAATAATCCGCGAAGCGGATTATGTTAAATGTGAAGAGTCAAAAATTAATTTTATGGTTCAATAAATTCAAAATAAATTATTGCCATTCATTATAAATAAATTTCTATCAAAAATTAGGCGCAAAGATATATATTGATACGAATAACAACGTACACAGATGTTTGCGTATGAATACACAACGTTAGAGTGGGCGTGTCTTCACAAAAATTGATAACATTGAAAATAAAGCTAATTCTTTTAACCAATCAGAAGAGAGTAAATACACCAAATTTATTTATTGGTATATATAATAATGGTGATAATGACGATAGATGCCTGTTAACCGTCTACAGGCAAATTAAATGCATTTTGAGGACGAGTACATGTAACTGGACCCCTGTTGTGTTCACTCGCCATTCGCCACAACTCGGCCGATTTCGTACCTCATCTAAAGAGAGTAGTGGAGTCAACCGAGGATTGCCGATTGCACTTATCGCTGATGGAATGGCGTGGCAGTTTAGAGTACATGTTAATGTGATATGAATATGATTCATGTTGTGTACTAGATCGACACGTAGAAAAGCAAAATCAGAAATCTATATTTTTATAAGAGAGGTCTATTGCGATTATTTTGCACTAGTGGTGAGCATCTGAAAATCAAGTAACTTTTACATGTCTGCTTTTTCTTGGAGATTCATTAGATTTTACAAATATGTGATTCATTTACGACTTATCACATCTTCAATATATACTTTTACTTGATGCAGGTGTCTTAGATGCCTAGCATGCATGATAGGTTTAAGTCTTCGTCAATCTGATCTAATCTAAATTTCTCGCCCTTATGACACATTATGAAGTTTGAAATATTGGCCCATTCCACCGGATCATACCCACCACTCATTACATATTTCCCCCCTTTTCCCCCCCCCCGAAAAAAAAACGAAAAAAAGAGATTTTACTCTTGCTTTTCGTCGCCTTTATTTTCCTTTTTTCTCAGTGTCTCAATCATGTTTTTGAATAAGCGCATGACCAAATTTACTATACATCAATTTTGCATTATAAAACAAACAATACCTTCTACCAATCTACTTAATTGATAATTTTTATACATGCTTATTTATACATACTTGGCCAGATTCATCATTTTTGACATTGAAGGTCATATACTGTGTAACAGGTCAGGGGTATGGTTATACAACATTTTACTGGTCAAGGATGGCGAATGGGTCATTTAAACCATCAGTAAACATTTCTAAAGATGTTTGTGAGAGAAATCCTTCAGAAAATGGAACAACGCTATAAAAAAATCTCATCTTCAATAAATATAATTCATAAATACTTACACCTGATCAATTGGTTTATCAGATGATCTAGTCAACAACCTCATTATAAAATTAATCTAAATTACTCTCCCCCTTTTTTCATATATAACAAAGCTTGAAATAGTAACTTACTATAGCGGCTAATATCTACCACCCATTCAACAGGTACTGACCAGACCAAATCAGGAAAGGATTTTCTCTTGCGATTCGTCGTTCATACGAAGAAAAAACTGCAATTCTGTTCAAGACTGCATTGAAAAATGCAACCCTTTTTTTTATCAAATTGTACGTGTCAGTTTTGTTTTTAAATTTACGAAATGTAGTAAACATCAATTTAGCATTATTTAAAAAACATATATCATTATCAATAATTGATTTTAGTGGCTTCCTTTCAATTGTTTTGGTACTAGTGATTGTTTACATGTTTATTTATATCGGCATGTACTAAAAGGTGGAGTGGAGTGGAGTGGAGTATTGGAGTGGAGTGGTGGAGTGTTGGAGTGGAGTCATGGAGTGAAATATACTTAACATATCCAAAAATCAATATTAATCTAAAATCATTTATAATTGTGTTTTTTTTAAATTGCAGCGCACAATGATTTTATATCTTTTCATTTGACATACTTGATTATTCATCAAAGTTGGACAATGGTTTAGGTAGCATTTTATGAAAGCTTAGATGGAGGGGGGGATAATGTTTTTATCGTGTAATTTATTTTACTGTCCTGAATTGTAGTGTAGTTCTAATAAGAAGGGGGAGGCAAAGGCCCAGTAAAAGAGGGACGAAAGATACCAAAAATACAGTCAAACTCATAAATCGGAAATAATCTGACAACACCATGGCTAAAAATGAAGAAAAATAAACCTACAACGCCATGGCTAAAAATGAAAAAGACAAACAGACAAAAAAAGTACACATGACACAACATAGAAAACTAAAGAATAAGCAACACGATTCCCACCAAAAACTAGGGGTGATCTCAGGTGCTCCAGAAGGGTAAGTAGATCCTGCTCCACATGTGGCACCCGTCGTGTTGATTATGTGATAACAAATCCGGTAAATAGTCTAATAGTAATTTATGCAGTTAAGACTAATTTTGGAAGAGCTCACAAAACTTTTATTAAAATACACATAGTGCTCATGTAAATTTTCAAATGGTGGTACGTTTAGTCCCTAGTTAAAAAAAATGTATGTCTTATTCCCAGCAAAATATATTAGAATCAAACAGAGGCTAAAAAATCATCTGTGATAAAAAAAAAATTATTAATATAATTTTGTTATCAATGGACTATGATATAATAAATTTAAATTGTCAATCAACATTTTCACTTTGATTTTATCTTACATGTTAAAACAATGATTGTACTATTTGAAATAGTGTGTTTCTTCCAATTAAAAATAGATAAGGAAAATGTATCTAGCCACCATCGCCTGTCCACAGAACCCATAAAACTGTCATTACTATAACCTCAGAAACTAAATAACTTTAATAGATGAAAAATGTTGTTGTTTTTGATTAATTTGATAAAATAAACAGATGTTAAATCAATACAAACAACACATTATATGTTCGGCATATTATGAAAACAAGACAGATATAGTATATAATGAAAACATTTACAACAAATTGTATTGTAACATGAAGACTTTATCTATTGTCCTGAACATTTAATGTTGAATTTCGAACGATTCTAGTAAAAGCAAATGCTCATCTGATAAACTTTGCTTTATTTCATTACATCTTTGAATTCAAACTGAGGATCCTTTTTTCTTGCACAGTCATCATTTAAATGAAAATATGTGTTTTGTAGAGAAAGAGATTGTTTCAAGATTTTGGACTTCTACATTCTATGATCATATCTTTTTAACACAAGATCATTTGGGACATTTCTATGTTTATCTGAAAATGATTGTCCACAGCCGAATCGTTTTCTAATTATTCCAGCTACGAAAGTAAGATGGAATGGTTGTTTAGTTTAATCATGTCTTTGAACTTCAGTGTCTAGTCTTTAAAATTATTTACATCAGAATGTTGATAACCAAGGTAACCTTGCTAAAAGACCCCCTCCTAAATTATAGAAATCTATCATTTTACATTAATCTTATTTTTTTTAAGATTGTTTGGAGATATAACCTTAAAAAATGCCCATGACACATCCAAGGTGAATTATATTGGAACAATGAACATGAATGCAGTTGGATGCTGTTGAAACATTTATTCTATGATTTTTAAAGCTACACATGTATACAAAAATATCTTATAAATTGGTTTAATTTCCTAACTATGTTTTCATTCCGTGACTCCATTAAAAAAATCCATAACTTCAACACTCCAACACTCCACCACTCCACTCCATCACTCCACTCCACTCCACTCCACTCCACCTTTTAGTACATGCCATTTATATCTGCCAGCGGAGCGGCAATATTCTTGACATTTAATGTTAGGGTTATATACAGGTCAGTATATCCTTGGTCATAGTATTACAAAACCCTTTACAGGTCAAGTGTGACGAATGGGTCATTTAAACCACCAGTAAATATTATATTCGGAGGTTTGTGAGAGAAATATTTCGGAAAATGGAACAAAGCAATGAAAAACAAAGCTATGCATTTACGGTTGATGCTTCCGAAGTTCCGTATCAAGCTATACCTTATCTGCTAAGAGACAATGTCAAAATATGTCCAGATCGTGAGGCTATTGTTTTCCTTACAACAACAGGGAAAAGAAGTTGCGTTAAATATCAAGAACTTTACGATAGTGCAATATATTTTGCTAAAGGACTTTTAGAGACGGGAATCAAAAGGAACGATGTAGTCGCCATTTCAAACAAAAACTGCGTGGAATGGGCTATCAGTTCATTGGGCGTACAAATGGCAGGCGCAATACCGCTACATTTCTTTTTTAAGCGTTTAGACGGATCAGATTTACTGGAAACACTGCATGGAATACAAAGATGTACAACATTACTTATTGAACCGGGTCATTTGGATAAGAATGTTGACATATGCAAAAAATTGGCGTGTAGCTTTCAACCGGAAGTAAGCAGCTCTATATCAAGTAAGTTATTGATTGATTTATACCAGATATTGTTACTGCAACCCTCTGACAACGGGACACGATGCTCTACTGTTGCCGACCTCATAGAAAATGGCAAAGTTTCAAATATTGCGCTTCCTTTGATATCACCTGATGATATTGCTGCAATATTTCTCACCTCTGGTAGTACTGGAATCCCAAAGGCAGTTCCGCACACTCATTTATCGCTGATTCGAAGTTTGTATGATTTTGGAAACTACATGGATCTAGACCCAGGAACTAGATATTACAATGATCGACCTTTTAGCTGGCTTGGTGGCTACCCTGGTGTATACATGGTTCACCAGTCCACGCGAGTTACTGCAAGTGATATCATGGCATTAAAAAGCATTGACGAAATAAACTGTTTTACCACAAAAGCGCTTGAAGCAGAAAAGTGTACCGTGGCTTTACTGATAACACCATGTTTACATGATATGATGCATAACAAGTTACCACCGTGTAAACAATGGCCAATGAAAGTGATTGCAACTGGAGGATTGCCAGTAGAATCATCTTGTACCAAGGCAGCAGGAGTTATGGCTGACAAGGTTGTTGTGGTGTATGGACTTACCGAGGTTGGATTTGCCTCCACTTTGTCGGTTTCAAATCCAAATGAATTTGAAGATCACTCAATCGGGTATCCGGCACCAGGGGTTGAACTGAAAATAGTAGACGATGACGGGAACATTGTGACAAAGGGCACTTCCGGTGAAATATACTTCCGCAGTAGAGATCGTTTTCAAGGTTACTTGAATAATAAGGAAAAAAGTGTTTTATGTTCAGATAAGTCTGGATGGTATAAGACTGATGATATTGGAATTATGAGAGAAAATGGCAGCTTTGTTGTCACAGGGCGCAAATCAGATATGATGATTATTGGTGGCCTTCTTGTGTCCCCACTTTATGTCGAAAATATTATTAAGAAACACCCTATGGTCGTTGATGCTTACATTTATCCTGTACATAATGATAAAATGTTTCAATGCGCGTATGCTGCGATTGTGGTTGAACCGGAAGGAGCACTCAGTGAAGAAGATTTAAGGAATTATATTGTGCAACAACAAGCGGGAAACCGAGATTCATTTCTTGCAAAACGTTACATTCCAGAACATTTTATCTTCTATAAAGAACTGCCGCACACACATAATGGAAAATTAGATAGAAAAGCTACGGCTTTGATGATTAAATCAACAAAAGGCATCACATCAACATGACACCTCAGAGTTTATTTAGTCAAAATACATTTAACCAGTTGTATCATAGATGGTTGTATATCATTCGTCTCAACTCGGCCGACTCCGTACCCTCATCTAAAATAGAAAGAGAGTCCCGGATTCTACCGAGGATTTCCGAATGACATTGAATCAGTTGTATGTACCAGATGTAATCGAAGCCATTAAATATTACTTTCTTCTTTATGTGCTTTAATTCTTAGCTCACCCGCTCATCATTTAGATTCGTCAAAAGAAATTTACAAACATAGCCGTGTTTACCCAAGCCATTTAATGTTTAGCTCGCCCGGTCATCTATTAGATACGTCAAAAGAAATTTACATATATAGCCGTGTTTACCTAAGCATTAACTATAAAAAAAAAAAAAAACTGTGAACCTTTAAAATTTTAGAGGTGTATTACAAGTGCTGAAAAATTAGATTAGAAATATATTTTGTGTATCTAAAAATTAAGACTAAGTCTTACTCAACTTACAAAGGTCATTTATCATATTCGTCAAAAGAAAGTAAGTAGACCATAGGGTCAAATGAATAAAAGTGTCATTTATTCTTTAAAGTTTTGCCATTTAAATATGATGATCATGTTATTTTCTTGACAACGGATGAATGTTTATGAGAAAGATTTGATCGAAATTTAATTGCACTCTTTTTGAAAGTATTTCATTCATCGATTGTATCCTCACTTTATAACTATTTCTGTAACGGGAGACAAATAAAGTTGTCGTTCCTATACCAGGAAAACAACAGTGCAAACGCTTTTTTTAGTGGCCATTTGCTCATTGTTGAAGGCCATGGTGACCTATAGTTGTTAATTTCTGTGTCATTTTGGTCTCTTGTGGAGAGTTGTCTCATTGGCAATCATACCACATCTTCTTTTTTTTTATATTGACTGTATGTTGATAGTCCTAAATATAAAGCTTACTACAAATATCACACAAACTTAACATGAACCATGAAGATGAGTTCAAGGTTAGATGAACCATGCCGGACAGACATGTCCCCCTTACTACAGTATCGAAGAAACATACAACCATAAACACTTAAAATTGACCAATGAACAATGTACATGAGGTCAAGGTGAGATGGTACCTGCCAGACATACATATACACCTTACAATCCTTCCATGCAACAAATACATTTGACCTTTGCTTATAGTTTAAGAAAAGAAGACCAAAACACAAAAACTAAACACTGAGCAATGAACCATTTAAATTGTGTGCTTTTCCGTTTTATAGCAGCTTTTCTTTTAAAATTTCAGGTTTGTCGAACAAAGCGGCATAACTCAGACCGAAATAAATAGTGGTATGAGTGCATGCCAATGAGACAACTCTCCATCCAAGTCACAATTTGTAAAAATAAACCATTACTAGAACACACCCGCGAAATCGCGGGCATTCAGAGCGTAGTTTAAAGTATGTAAAGTGTTGTTGGAAGAATTTTGTGAAATATTGAATGACTGGAGAATTTCAGCAAAAGTATCATAAATCATAGGTTATTGGGGACAGGAAAATGTTCAGTTTTTAAATCCCTCCTCCTTTATTTCCAAAATTCCCAATTTGTGGTTTTCTATCAATTTCAATATGAATATACATTTTGTATGTTATGAACATTTAAGTAAGGAGCCTGTACTTGAGTGGTTGTCGTTTGTTTATGTGTTACATATTTGTTTTTCGTTCATTTTTTGTACATAAATAAGGCCGCTAGTTTTCTCGTTTGAATTGTTTTACATTGTCATTTCGGTGCCTTTTAAAGCTTAGTATGCGGTATGGTCTTTGCTCGTTGTTGAAGGCCGTACGATGACCTATAGTTGTTAATTTCTGTGTCATTTTGGTCTCTTGTGGAGAGTTGTCAACATGGCAATCATACCACATCTTTTTTTTTTTGTAATCAATGAATTTTGTAAAAGATTTAATGACTGGAGAATTTCAGAAAAGGTATCAAAAGTGCACATGAATAATTTTAGCGCTTATCTGTATATTATGAACATTCACTATATAAATAAAGTGTATTTACTTTCAATTCTAAGTTTTCTAATCGATCCATGATGGTCATTGATTATGATATAGTATACAGACCCTCTCTATTTAATAAACTCTGTGACCACCGTGGATAGTAAACTTGAAAATGATAGCAGATAGAATTCTGAAAATACACTTTATTAGAAAAACGCAAACCGGAAGTATAATCTGACTTAAAATTTTGTCCAATGACGGGACAATATCCGGATGCCCTTTTTCTCGTTTTTCTCCCAAAATAACTCAATCTGAATAATCATATGAATGGATGACAAATGCGACTGTGCACTGTACCTATAGGACACAGATGCGTGTTGGTTAATTTATTGTGGAAAGAAGAGAAGCGACACCCAAAATGAGGTGTTCTCGTTTAATAGTATAGATAGGTAAAAGTTCGGCTGCAATAAGTAATTTTATTTCTATGAGTGCTATGATGTATTTCACTTACAGAGACATTTGAATTAAAAAGAGCTTGTTCTTATAAAAAGGAATATATATATATATATTATACAAGTTAGTATTTTAAACATCAACTCAACAATGTTAGATCTGTAAATTTGCTTTCGCAAATTGAAAATTCCTACAATAGCGAAACCACTGAAATATATCGTCTAGACTCTTGACAGTTTTTATAGTATAATTCTAATACTAATTTGAAATATCATGAATATGCTAATTTGAAAGAATATAGTTTTTAATTTAAAAGTTAACATCGAGCAGGATTTGTAACTTCAGCATTATTTTCAAACTTACTGTTATTTCAAAATTGCTTTGCCAGGTATAACTTCTATTTTATGTGACTCATTTGATTTGTAGTATGTGTCTGTCATTATTATAATTGTTAATTTTCAAAAAGGGTAAGAGACCTTTTAATGTCAATTCTCTGACAGCATCAAACAACCGATGTGCAAGAATTGCTTCACATTTGCCAAAAATGTGTTTAAGTCTGACCCTAGAACACCTCTGCATTAAAATAATTGAAATGAAGCAAAACAAAAATGAAGTAGCAAAGGTCATAATTTTTCATATCAACAATCATGACTTGTTTTCCATATATTGAAATCAGTTAAAAAAACCAAAACATTTGAATTGGGAAATAGTGCCAAAATACGAACGATAAGTCTTAAATACAATTTTACCATTATCACTTTTTTAAATTAGCAAATGTAAAATAAAATGTAAAATACGGAACTGCAGCGCCTTCAATACATTAATTGAAAAAAAAATGACATTAAGTTTTGCTAAAAAACCAAGGGGGAACTCAATTTGATATCACTATGTGTCATACCACAATTTTCTAGAATATCAATCATTTTTTATTGAAGGTGTTGTACTTTTATAGGATGTTGCTTTTTCAGATCAGCACCATGTATATCTTTTGTACATTAATGTTGAATACAGTAGTTCTTTTGGTAACTTGGTGTGCCAGGAAATAAACCAAAATGCTAATAGTCCATCAGCAGCAGTATCTACTCGAAAAATACAAACTACGCTGGTCGAATTGACTAAAGTAATCCACCTAAAGCGATCACTAGTCTGTCAACGCTGAATTTAGAAGTTCAAAACTAGCTCGTGTGAGATGCTTTCGGATCCTATTTAAATTTAAGATGATGCAATTTTTCCTGCCGGAAGTCGGATGTTCTCCGTTTTTTTTCCAACCAATAAAATCTTGCCGCTGCTTTACACCAAACATACTGAAAGTGACGCTAAACACTTTTAAACCAACCAATCTTAAATCAGGAGTAATGAACTTAAATCTTTGAGTGATCTGATAAGCATGTGGCAAAATCAGCTTGAAAGAAACGACTTGTAATAGCCAGTCAAGGTCGTTAAAAACTTCCATTTGTTGTTGTAATAGAGACTATATATATCCATGTCGGCCAAAACATTTAACCAACAACACTTGAACCATATGATAAACTAATGGTAAAAGATCCCCATTCCACCTACAATACGTCCAATTAAACACGGAGTATTGACAATACAGATATCTATAATACGTTGATCTCGACTTAAGTTTTTAAAATATTACCGCGTATATTACTAAGAATAGTATATAATATTAACTTTAATCATCAGGCAGCAATTTAATACACAGCAGAGAGTCGTAAAACAGACCATCATTTTCGATAAAATCTTTTTTCTACAATTCTAATATTCAAATCGCAAAAGTAACATATTGTAAATATTTCATTTTTCTAGATTCCGCAAAACGTCATCATAACACGTGGAAATTACTAGAGGAATATGATACGTACAAATAAGAAGACCGTTTTTACGCAAAACACTTCTAGTTTAGTTGGATCCATACTCTGTTCCTGATGATACAATTTTCTACATTTCTATTATGTTTATAATTTTATCGACATAAAACGGCCATCACCAAATCTCTTAAGCGCCTTTTTATTGCGACATCTCTGAAAAATACTGCGGTGTACTGTATTTACTTTCATCTACGCCCTTTGCTCTCTTGATATTAGTTGTCTGATTGGAAATTATACCACGTGACATCTCCTTTTATTTATATTAAAATAACTAAAGATATGCGCGTATTCACCGAAATTATGAGATTTAGATAGAAGGAACGTTCCTAGGAAATAGATTAAAGCTTTATATAGTGAGATTTAACGTCTAATTTCTCTTCTTCTTTTCTCGTCATATGACCCTTTCCTACCGTGAGTTAAACTATATTAAGGAGGCTCGAGGGTATAAAAATTTCAGAAAAAAAATAAACATTTATTTTCCATTACAAATTTTATTTGTTACCTTTTGTAGTTGTTACTTTATCATATGGTACAAAAATCATTCACAACAATCAATTCGTATTGGCCCCAGATGACTTTTAAAATGTATACATCATTGAAAAAGTTCCAAATTATCTCCCTTTGGTGGAAAAATGCCATTTTTTGGCTTTAAAATTGAAATATCTTTTTTAACTCATCGGTGACCTATATTTTTTAATATAATTTCCATATAAGCTGTACTTGAACTAAATTATTGTAAAAATTGAGCGATTTCTGTAATAAATTTCTTTTTTTTATTTCGATATTACCTTTATTTCTCCTATTACTTCAACAGAAAAACCCCAAATATATGCTTCTTTCGAAGGCAGATTGTGAGCGCAAATGAACGGTGACCCCACTTTTTTATTTTACTTTTCTATTAACTATAAGATAGAGTTCATTTATAGAAAAATATAGAGATATCCTATATAAATGATTTAGACCCGCGAACCCCCTTAAAATAGATAATTCTGTATTTTCATTTATCTTACCTCCTATAGAATTATGGGGATATGATTGGTAAACGGACTACACATGGTCACTATATATATAACGTATAGCGTGCTCTAAAAAATACATGGTTAGTTTTAGTTACCATATAGGGTTAGCAACCATATGATGTTAGTAAGGAGTTACTTCCCTTTCAAAAAAAAAAAAAAAACCATGCCACAACCCTTTATAAAAACAACACGGTGTTGAGGAAATATCTGAAAGGATTCAACAGACGAAGAAATTGATGATAAAAGGTTGAAATAAGTTCATAAATTGATGCTAACAAGTTGTTACTGTTGGCATAACGGAGTTACTTCCCTTTCAAAACAGAAAAAAAAGAAATCTGAAGGGAATCAACAGACGAAGAAGTTGATACATGTAATGAACGATTGAAATAAATTCATAAAACAAATTTAAAGCTGATAAGTTGTAACAATTACTGTTGGCATTTAATTTCTGTATAGACAAATGGAAGTAGGATTTTAATACTGAGTATTGAAGACTTGATCTCTTTGATAGGCGGGTAGTCAAAATACCACATGTGAAGATGGTCCGACGGTAAGATAAAATCGTTTTACGGTGTGCTAGTGACCTAATACGATATATATGGGGTCAGTAAATTCCATATGGGGAATACAAGAGGGACGAAAGATACCAGAGGGAGAGTCAAACTCATAGATAGAAAATAAACTGACAACGCCATCATGGCCATGGCTAAAAATAAAAAGATATTGTAAATTATGGAATTTACTGACCCCATCGTATTAGGGAGCTACCATTTGATTTTTATGGGGGGGGGGGTATAGGGGGGCTAGGATGAAAAATTTTGTCCTGCATATTTTTTTAGCTGTAATCTCTGTCCTGCCTTTTTATTTTTCACTCTGTTCGGTCCTGCTTTTTTTTTTTTTTTTTGGTTTATCCTGACTTTTTATTACCTAAATTGTAGTCCTGACTTTTTTTTTGCAAGTGTCTCATCCTGCCTTTTTTTTTAACTCAAAACTCCTGTCCTGCCTATTTTTTCAAATTTCATCCTAGACCCCCCCCCCATAAAAATCAAATGGTAGCTCCCTTAGGTCACTAACACACCATGTAACTAATAATACAAATACGCAGAAGTAGTGCCAATAAATATTAAAAAAAGAAGATGTGGTATGATTGTGATTCAATGAGACAACTTTCCACAAGCGACCAACCGACACTCATATTTTGATAACTATTTTAAAACAACTATAGGTCGGCAATGAACAAAACCCATAACGCATAGTCAGCAATAAAGGGACCCGAAATAACACACGTAAAACAATTCAAACAAGAAAAGAAATGACACATATTAACCAATTCAAAGGGGAAAACCAACGGCCTGTTGTGATGTTACACTATTGTTTCTGGTTAGGGTGAAGGTTGGCGCCTATTAAAACTTTTATACCCACTGCATTTGTTTGCACCTGTCCTAAATCAGGAATCTGATGTTCAGTGGTTGTAGTTTTTTGGTGTGGTTCATAAGTGTTTCTCTTTTCTCGGGTTTTTTTTAAACATTTATTTGACCGTTGTTTTTCCAGTTTTAATGGTTTTACACTATTTTTTTAACCCTTTATAGCTTGATGTTCGGTCACGTGACCCAAGGTTTTACTTTTACAAATTGTGACTTGGATAGTGAGTTGTCCTATGGACACTCATACCACATCTTCTTATATCTATCACTGACTTATGTACAAAATAATGAACGAAAAACAAATATGATATGCAACAACTGTATTATCATCTACAGTGTGTTTGGTACTTTTCTGATGCACCAAGTGCGTGAGATCTATTATCCATATATACAAACTCAATGTATCGCTCATCATATAAAATCAAATAAATCTCTTACATTTCAAAAAACTGCCAACTAATAAAGTTTAGTGTTTACTTTAAATGTAAGGTTGTTTTATATACAAACTGTAGAAATAGATTGCAAATGTTCTCATAACATATTATAAAAAACACCATGATATATACAGACTTAATTAAATTGACTTTGGTATCTCTTTCTGTATTAAATACAAATTAAACATAAGTATAGAAGATTTTTCGTTTAATTAAGATGACTGTTTTTTACGTTTGCCAATTTTCTTTTGTATGAGTCAGGAAGGTGTAGAGGGGGTTAATTTCGTATCTGATTCTACAGATATAGACATGATAAGATAAAAGAGCTTCCTTTTATTCCCCGTTAACTTTTTAAAATATCAAAACAAAATGCCGAATTGCGTAGATGATGTTAAAAAGATCAAGATTAGATCTATGGAGTATATTTTTTTTCTTATCATAAACATCATGTGAAAATTTGCGTAAACAAAGTTAATTTGATAAAAAATGATAAGTTAAGTTGAATATGAAGCTGAAAATTCCAACTTTTCCCCTAAAAAAGCTCAATAATCTACCTGTCTATGCCTGGTTTATTTTCACGACTCATCCATTCAGAATTCCTTAACAAAGTTAAGTAATACGTCATGGTTGTAATGTGCATGTTTTTAGCTTACATTTTTACCAAAGTATCTTTATCGGGTCAAAACAAGGTTAAGTTACGGTTAATCGATCTTAAAAAACCCAACAGTTTTTAAAAATCTAAAGGTTCCTATGAAAAGGAGGGACAAAGATATCAAAGCGATATCCAAACTCGAAACTCGAAAGCAAACGGACGATGATATTACAAATAATGAAAAAAAAAAAAACCCACGAAAATTGCAAAAACTTCGGTACAAAAAACAAAACATAGAAAACTAAAGACCCTTGTGAAAAATAGGCAGTGGCGGATCCAGAAATTTTCATAAGTGGGGGCCCACTGACTGACCTAAGAGGGGGCCCGCTCCAGTCACGCTTCAATGATTCCCTATATAAGCAACTAAATTTTTTCCCCGAACGGGGGGCCCGGGCCCCCTGCCCCCCCCCCTAAATCCGCCTCTGATAGGGGTAGTTTCAGGATATAAGGAAGAGTAAGCAATACCATATTATACCAGTTATGTTGCTGATGTAAGTACTAACCTGGACACAATGGGTGCACTACGTTCGCGCGCCTTTGGGGATTAAAATGTTTTACGTTTGCGCACAGCTTTTGATTAAATTTGCGCGCATTTATCTTACAGGTAAACTCAGGTAAAAAAGGGTATATAATGAAATATGAATAATATAAAATTTCATAAACTTATTTTCATAATATATTTTAATCACATAATGTTCATATTGTATTCTAAGACAAACTATAAAGTGTGCATGATAAATTCTGTTATAACTTAAGGCATACAAGTAACTTCATTGCGAATTTAATGCACCAAACACAATTTGGTAGGTTCTCGGTTAATCAACAAAATATCCAAAACTTTTATCTTTTGCGGACTTTTAGTCAACGACATTCTTTATCGACTAAATTAATTGTTACAAAAATATGTATTTTACAGAATATAATTGCGTTTTGTAATACAGCTGCAAAAATTCAGAATATTTACAAGACATATATATTTTAGATTGAAGATAGAATAAGTGGTAATTGGGTGCAATACCAACTTTAAAAACAATCTTAAAAGTGATGTGCATGGAATATACGATATACTAAAAGAGCTTTTATGTTGAAAATTGAATGAGATGACCTTTCAAAGACTCTTTTTTTTTTTATGTCTGCGATTTGCAATTTGGGGAGAGAGTTGAGCGATCACAATCATGTCATTTATTTGCCTATTCAAAAACCAATAGGTTGTTTGATGTCTGCAATATTTGTTCTCTGTATGCTATTAGTTTTAAGTAGCCATATAATAAGATAGGACGTTCATTTTTTTCTTTTGAATTGTTCTGCAGGTAGTATAGTATGGGTTTTTGCTTATTTTTTGAAGGTCATGCTGTGAAATGTAGTTGTTGTCTACATCCCTTTTAGCTCACATGGCCTAAAAGGCCAAGTAAGCTTTTCTCATCACTTGGAGTTCGTCGTCCGTCGTTGTCGTCCGTCGGTGTCGTCCGTCGTCGTTAACTGTTACAAAAATCTTCTCCTCTGAAACTAATGGGCCAAATTTAACCACACTTGGCCACAATCATCATTAGGGTATCTAGTTTAAAAAGTGTGTGCGGTGACCCAGCCAACCAACCAAGATGGCCACCATGGTTAAAAATAGACCATAGGGGTAAAATGAAGATTTTGGCTTATAACTCTGAAACCAAAGCATTTAGATCAAATCGGACAGGGGTTTATCAAGTTAAGATCTATTTGACCTAAAATTTTCAGACGAATCGGACAACCGGTTGTTGGGTTGCTGCCCCTGAATTGGTAATTTTGAGGAATTTTTGCCGTTTTTGGTTATTATCTTGAATATTATTGTAGATAGAGATAAACTGTAAACAGCAATAATGTTCAGCAAAGTAAGATCTACAAATAAGTCAACATGACCAAAATGGTCAGTTGTTTCCTTAAGGGGTTATCAGCATAAAAAATTAACAATAGTGAACGAAACAGATTCTCTTTAGACGTAAATTTTGAGAAATTTTCCGTGTGAAACGAAACCTGTATTACGAAATGCACAATTATTGCTTTTTCTCACAATGTATTACTGTACAGTGTAACATTTCTTCAAAGTACTGTTGATTGTGATACATTAGTTTAGTATAATACTTTAAAAAATCGTAATTATTGCAAGACAAATATCCTCATATATAACAAGATTTACGAAGTCAATCTTTCTATGACGGATGTTCTAAGAAGATGAAAGCGCTACAAGTTAAATTCGGAATGAAACGTCAAAATTATACAACTGAAAAAATACATAATTTATAATGATCTTTACTCTCTGATAACGCATAAAAAGCATAACCAATAAATTAATTTAACTTTAAAGTACATCCATTCTATTCTTAAATTTGTGCAATATATATATCTACATGCATATCGTACAGTAATTAATAACTTCATCTTTATCAATATGTGTCAGTTAAAACAACATATTTATGATGATTTTTTTGCCCCCCCCCCCCCCCCTGCAATTCGAGGTCGTTTGATCTTCTTAATTACTGCAGCAGACCACAGGTATCTAAGACAAGCAGACGGCAGTTGCCAAGGTCACATTCCGGACGTTATTTCTAGTTCTTATGATTTAAATGGTAAATTTGTAATTTATGATGCAGAACCGAAATTAAACAGCTTCATATTTCTTATTTTCACGGTATCATATTTATGCTTAATATATTAAAAAAATATAAAAATAACGGTAATTGACTAATGGCAAAATATATCACAACAAATTTTGAAAGACATAATTAAGTTTAATGTTATGTTGTTAAAGAAACTGTGTTTATTTACACATGCAAACATAAATGGAGTTCTTTATTGCCCCCATTACATTTTGATACATTGTAGTTAGGTTCGAGCAGAAACGGATTAGCACTTTCTGTATGGATTATCCAACAAAGCGTTATTTTAAAATGTAACGAACAATGGCCTTGAGCTGTTTTCTACTCTTCGATCGGGTTTTCTCTTTTACACATTCCCCGTTTCCATTCTCAATTTTATTCTCCAGTCCCAAAAGTATTTTTAAAGGGTAAGAGAAGATACATTAACCAATTTATGTTAACCAGTTCGTTTATGGTCTGTGTCACCAGTTAAAACCCAATGCTTCATAAGTCATAATGACTTCTGTATTCAAAACATTTTAAATCAAGAATCTGTCTATAGTACACGGTTTAAGTTTTCGAAAGCTTCATGTTTATAATGTTTTGGTTAAGGTAGTTTTTGATGAAGTTGAAGTCCAACCAACTTGAAACCTAATACACATGTTCCCTATCGTATGATCCTTCAAGCCCTTTAATGCCAATAACTCACGGTCCAACGAACATAGAAAATAAAAGTACGCCGCCTTAGTGCAAAAAAGGCTACTGTAACATCGTTGCAGGAGCTAGTTCAAATAGTTTTACAATTTAAGAAAGGGACATTCTATAACTGATAAGTGAAGAGAAACTGACAACACCATGGCAAGAAACGGAAAACGACAATAAGACGACAGTACACTATTGACTGAACAACCTCACTAAAAGAATCAATGACGCACTCCAAATCAAGCAAGATAGTTTGACCCTTTTTTTACCCTTTTTCCCCTCTTCATTCTGTCTAAAACATGTCTTGAAAATTGAACTTCACAGTACTATTTCCAATCACTGACATTGATAAAACAGTTTAAAAAAAAATATTTGATGAAAATCATTTACTGATCTTATTTTTTTGTACCTAATCTGATCGGAACCAAAACGGTTCGGGCGTTTCCTAAGAAGTGCATTCGTTCTTCTTAATCTAGATTAAAACCGATTTAACTACCCATTCAATTTTTTCAATCTAAATTGTGATCCAATTCATGTTAGAAGTATAAACTGAAATGGAAACTTTATTTTTAGTACACTTAAGCCTGCAACTTATAATTGTCAGGATTTTATTGACGTTATTATTATGTACAATGATCTACAATGCATTAGCTATACTAGTATGTCTTAAAACAACCCACATCAAATCTGCTATAATTTGTTAGACTAAAATACCAAAGATACAACTAAATTAACGAAGAATAAACATAATAAAGAAGAAAGAGATAAATGCCGAATTACATGAAGCTATTTTAGAATTTAATAGACTAATCGAATTAAAATCTATACCATTTGACCAGAATGCTTATTTGATTCTCAGAGTGTCGTTGGGGAATTCGCCTTTACAGAATCTTTAAAAAAAATCATGGGTAATTTCATTGTTCGCTCCCCCCCCCCCCCCCCCAAAAAAAAAAAAAATGAAAATAACGTTACGTCATTGGTTGAATTTCCATTGTTTATGGCATTTTTAACCAATTACGACGTTTGGGTGTGCACTTTTGAAAATATTACCCAGGATGCGCATTAGATTCTGAAGCAGCGAATTGGACTAGTTATCTGATAGAAAAGTGTAGTCTTTGTGCAAATAAAGGACCACCCTAAGTTTTCGTATTAAAAAGAAATTGTCTTTCGTAGATTTTGATAATATTTCCTAGAATGCATTAGATTATGAAACGGTAAATTACTCATTATGTGTTTCAGCATAAAGTTGGTTTACCTAAAGTACTTTTCACAAATGTTATATCTGTTTATGTGATTCGAAAGGGTATGTATTTATTAGTTTTTTAACGTGTGAGTTCACCCCCTCCCTTCCCACCAAAAAAAAAAAAAAAAAAACAAATCCCAAAACAAATTAAACCTGAACATATATATTTGAAAAATGTTTTAAACAAAATACATATGTCCTTTATCCTAATTTAAAAAAAAACTAAAAGCATGATAATAGATCTATACCTGGAATGAAATCATCGAAAAAAATAAAGATTTTAATATCGAATTATTTTTTGTGTGCGTATTTTCCTGCCTGGCTGATAGGTTTTGAAAAATTTTCAAGACGCAGAACGAATGAAAAATTTACACTACCTGATGAAAGAGTAGGTTCAGTAAGACCCCTTTTTGGCCCCAAAATATAGCAGTTTTAGAAAATTGTGAAAATGTTATCTTTAAGCTATATTTTGGAAAGTAAAATGCTTCTGCTACATAAATATGAGCTGTTTTTGCCACATACAATGCACAAATATCGCGTTCTAGCATCATTAAGTCATGCTAAATTACTGAAATCTTCAAATTTTAGCATTTTGGTTAATTTTTAGACGGTTTCCGTCTAAAAAGAAGGTGGCCGCATTCGTGTTCATTCATAATATTGAAATGTAAGTTGTATTTGATGATAATACAAAACATATATAAAGGTTGAGGATGAACACGGATGCGGCCACTTTCATTTTTGACAAAAACCATCTGAAAAGTGACGTTTTTTGGCATATTTGATGAATTTTTCATATTTAAGCTTGAACCAGTGCGTTTTTAATGACTAAATCAGTTAAAATCTTTCACATTAACTGATCGAATCAATTGAAAAAGACACTTAAGTGTTTAAAAAGTGTCAAAAACTTTCGTTAGATGAACCTGAAATTTGAGGCCAAAATCGGCCCTTACCGGACCTACTCCTTTTTGCGGTGAAAATAAAAATACCGCCCTTGTCGACATTGCGATCAGTGTGGTTTCTTTTTTTTTTTTTTAGAGAAAGGAATAAGTGCTTAATTGCTGAAATTTTAGATTTGGATCTTCATCTGGGACCCATGCGTATAAAATTCATTTTTACTATTATAGTCTATAGTCGATACTTACAAATGCTTAATTGACCGACTTATAGTTCCTTATATGTTTTTCAAGAGCAAACAGTCGTTAACTGTTTTGTCAAAATCCTCACTATATTACAGTAGTCTAGAGTATCGGATAACTAAATATTTTTTTTGTCAATTTCAATAGGAAAAATCCGTAGCTCTATGGTCCGCAAATAGTAATAAAATAGCATAAGGACCTAAGAGCTACTATTTTATAGATCAAGGTGTGACAGACAAAAAAAAAACAAAAAACACAAGAAAACGGGCAGTACACTAAACACTACTGACTCACTATACCAGCTGGTGAATTGAGTTTGCCCAGAAAATTTTTCAGTACTACACTGTAAACCCCAAAATCACTAAAAGGCAATCCAAACCCCTTCCCCCCAAAAACTAGAGGCTCTCAAGAGCCTGTGTCGCTCACCTTGGTCTTTGTGCATATTAAACAATGGACACAGATAAATTCACGACAAAATTGTGTTTTGGTGATGGTGACGTGTATGTAGATCTTACTGTACTGAACATTCTTGTTGCTACAATTATCTCTATTTATAATGATCTTGGCCCAGTAATTACAGTGGAAAATATTTTTTTTAAATTTACCAATAACTCCTTAAGGGGTCAATTGACAATTTTGGTCATGTTGTCTTATTTGTAGATCTTATTTTGCTGAACATTGTTGCTGTTTACAGTTTATCTCTATCTATATAAATATTCAAGATAATAACCAAAAAACGGCAAAATTTTCTTAAAATTACCAATTCAGGGGCAGCAACCCAACAACGTGTTGTCCGATTCATCTGAAAATTTCATGGCAAATAGATCTTTACCTGATAAACAATTTTAATCATGTCAGATTTGCCCTAAATGCTTTGGTTTTTGAGTTTTAAGCCAAAAACTGCATTTACACCTATGTTCTATTTTTAGCCATGGCGGCCATCTTGGTTGATTGGCCGGGTCACCGGACACATTTTTAAAACTAAATACCCTAATGATGAGTTAGGCCAAGTTTGGATTAATTTGGCCCAGTAGTTTCAGAGGAGAAGATTTTTGTAAAAGATTACTAAGTTTTACGAAAAATGGTTAAAAATTGACTACAAAGGGCAATAACTCCTAAAGGGGTCAACTGACCATGTTGATTATCTTAACTTATTTGTAGATCTAGCTTTGCTGAACATTATTGCTGTTTACAGTTTATCTCTATCTATAATAGTATTCAAGATAATAACCAAAAACAGCAAAATTTCCTTAAAATTACAAATTCAGGGGCAGCAACCCAACAATAGTTTGTCCAATTCATTTGAAAATTTCAGGGCAGATAGATCTTGACCTGATAAATAATTTTACTCCGTGTCAGATTTGCTCTAAATGCGGCAGCTTTGGTTTTTGAGTTAATAAGGCAAAAACTGCATTTTACCCCTATGTTCTATTTTTAGCCATGGCGGCCATGTTTTTTGATGAAATGGGAATTAAAACACAAACTTTATTCTAGGTACCCTAGGAATCAATCAGATGAAGTTTGGTTTGAATTGGATCAGTAGTTTCAGAGGAGAAGATCTTTGAAATAGTTTACGACGACGACGACGACGGACGGACGACGACGACGGACGACGACGACGACGGACGGACGACGACGACGGACGACGACGGACGCCAAGTGATGGCAAAAGCTCACATTTCCTTTTAGGAAAGGTGAGCTAAAAAGTCAAAAAGAAAACATCAAAAAATAAACTGAAAACCTCAGATCAGCAATTTTCGCATCAATCAAACAGTTCTACATTATATGAAATATATAAATCTTACTAGTATATCAAAGGATTGAAGCATAATTCAAGATATTCTGGCAATAAAATTTCCAAAGTATCGATGACGTACAAGAGCTGATTCTTAATCTTGATAAGAACGACCTGAAGTAACAGATGAGATTTAATGAAGTATCTGGTTTTTAAGAAATATTTTCAGATCATTGACAGGAAGTTGCGGTGAGGATAAGATAAGACAATTCTCTCTGATCCCGAGGTCACACCAAGACTGCGACTTGTTCGTCAGAGATTGAGTTACGGCATCTGCTGCTGTGTGTGGGAGATAAGATCTATGAGAAACAATTTGAGTCTTGAATTTGTTTGTTTTGGAGTTAGACCATGCTGAAGTAAGACTGTGGAATATTGTCCTGTTAATTTCAGGGTAAGTTGAATTTCTACGGACAGTTTCTTTAAGGTCATTGCATAGTATTTTCATTTTCACTGATAACAGTTTTAGAAAATGAAGCTGAGATCATCGATGTACAATTGTATTACTAAGATACATAACATTGAGGATGAATATAGTTTTATATTGCAGCTATTTTCGTGTTTATTACGCAATCATACCACACTAATCAGGAATTAATCGAAAATTCGCTGTTTTATTGTTATTATAAATTACGAACATCATTGCGTCAATTTACTTTCGATTAACTTCGTGTGCATTTCTTGTGCATTGCTCATTATCATTACTAATATTCTGTTAACTTTTCTTGACTGTCGTAAATTAAAAAATAATCCGACGGCATAAAATATCGTTTTCATGTAAGAAAATCGGAAACATCATACAATTAACACTTGACCTTGACAGTTTGACGAAAGAACGTGTTTTCTTGCACTTCTCGTGACCACTTGATTTCATCTGTTGTTTTGTAGAATCGTAATAAATACCCTACTAATAAGTTTAACATTTGTAAGCAAAGTTAGCCAAATAGTGCCAAAAGACAGCTATATGACCTTTGTTGACCTCACAATGACATAGTTGCAAGATCTTCTGATTTGACTGGTTCGTTGATGGTATTGTTTTTTTTCAAGAATGTTCTTTTTATTCCAGTACATTATATATTCTTTAAAATGTATACGTATACTAGTGATTAATTTATTTCCATACTTGCATGATCACACGATCACGGACATATTTTTAACGTGTCTGTCCAAATCCAGGAGTCTGTTTTCGAGTGATTGTAGTTGTTTTTTGTTTACCATATTTACATCAAGATGGTTTTTGTTTCCCATATTTTACTTCACGATGTCATTAAATGTAATTCGACATCCTGCATTTATCATACTTAATCAATCATCAGGAGCTAAGGCTAATTTTTTAAAGACCCCCCTAAATTATTGAAGGTTATGATTTTTTGTTTTACCATAATTTGATTAAGATACACTATTACGAGTATTGTTCGGTAATTTTTTTTTAATATAGCGTGTTATATGAAACGCAAAGCGATTATAAAAAATTTAGTAGCAAACCGATTTGAAAAATAATTTATCGACCTTGTTTCCAACCTTTTTTTCGAGACACAACTTACACTATCATTAAAAAAGTAATATCGTTGTAAACCATTGGCAGATCCAAGGGGGGAGGGGGGGGGGGGGTTCCGGGGGTCGGACCCACCTTTTTTGGCGCCGATCAATGCATTTGAATGGGGACATAGCTGGAACCCCCCTTTTATCCTGGTTTCGGACCCCACCTTTAAAATGGCTGGATCCGCCCCTGAAAATAGTGTGTTATAGTTTAGACAGATTGATTGATTGATTGTTGGTTGCTTATCGTCCAGTGATAAATATTTCCTGGATATTCAAGAAGAGAACAAATAAACAATAAATACAATAGGTACATGTAGGTCTTGTAATCGATTGCTACTTAACTAGAACATGAGGGTATTTTGACGGGGCAGAAATCTAGTCTAACAACAGGTCACTCACAGATCGATCAAAGGGTTGTTGCAAGGGTTTTCAGCGTGCAGAGATTATGATACGCTCTCTTCACGAGGCATCGAATTTAACGTCCCAATTTTAACCGGACGTGGCTGCGTACTTGTGCATCCCATACAACCAAACGGATGCTTTACTTAGGCATGGATTATACTGTTGGTCGAAAGAAGACCAAGACCGACCATATTTCTTTTTTTCCAGTCATCCTTGCGGCGATACTTTATAGAAAAGACAAGATTTGTGAGGCGGTCGACCGAAGGTACCGACGCACGGACATTCTGATCACTGCATGCATCCCGCCTTCTTGTGGTCATGAAATGAAGATGAGCCCATCCTCAAAATTGATGATTATAGTTGTTCTATAAACGTATCAAGAAACCCTTAAGATGTTTATCTACATTACTATTAAATGATCATCATACAGTCTGAGTGTCATTGATATATCATTGTAGGTAAGAAGTATATCATAACTAAGATATATTGGTAAATAGTGTAGGTATAATTATCAGGAGTAAACTAGAACAAGGATGATTAATACATGTACTATTAAAGAGACATGCATGGAATGATTCAAACAGAAAATATTTTGCTCATTCATAAATGTATTAAAATGAAAAAAAATTACTGTTGACAATTTAATTGGAAGACTAATGTCAAGAAATCCAAAAGAGTTGAAAAATTGTGAGATTTTAAAAAATGTGCCATACCATTCCTTTGTGCTTCGTATCTATTTGATGAGTTCAGTCTTTTCAACTGATTGATTTAGTTTGTTCTTACATTTTGCTGTTACATACATGTTTAACCACGCCATATTTTACATCTGCCTGTCCCTAGCAAGGAGCTTGCAATTGAGTGGTTTTATTTTGTTGCTTTATATCATATTTGTAATTCGGTTATTTTGTTCAGTTTGGTCTTGTGCTGTTCTGTTCCACTATCCAGATTCGAAGAAGGGTTGGGTGCCAGCTATAATCTTTAACCCCACAACATCATGTACATGTATGTGCATGTCCCAAACTAATCTACGAGCCTGCAATTCAGCAGATGTTGTTTGTTGCTTTAAATTATATTTAATTTTGGTTTATTAATTGTTTTGTTCATAAAGGGACATTAGTTTATTTTTTAGTTGTTTTACATTTGTCATTTCAGAGCCTTTAGCTATATTGCTATGTGGTACAAATGTATGGTTTATACTCATTGTTAAAGACCGTAAGGTGACCTAAAATTGCCAACTTCTACATCATTTGTTCTCTGGATGGATACTTGTGGCAATCATATTAAATATTTTAAATTATAATACATTTGTAGTTACTGAACCAAATAGTTAATGGTCATTTGATTGTTACTAGTGGCTTTTAAAAAAAGAACTTCTTACCCGAAAAAATATAATATAAACATGTAATTATTCCTGTTCAGTCTTTCCGTCAATTTTCAAACCCGCAAGCACTTTTTTTTTTAAATTTTGTATCAGCATAGTGTTCTGGTCAATTAAAACCTGTTCCGTTTATTTTCATATAATTAAGTAGCTTTTAATGAACAGATGCAGGGAAAACAATACATATTGAACTGTTTTATAACTGTGACTTAACAATGCAGCTATCGAAAATTTCTAAATTTAACTAGAAAGTTATGTGAAAAATACCTCAGATCATGATTTTACACGATACGAGATAGTTGTGTGAAAGCATAATAACCGACTATTTTAAGGTTGATTGATTGTTGATGTTTTAATGCCACTTCTGGGCTACTTTGTAGCGGCCATTTTTTATTGGTGAAGGAAGCCGAAGTGCATGCCGGGAGAAAACCACCGACCTTCGATAGGGAAACTGACAACCCTATAGTTAAATGCACGACTATTAAAAAAAAAACGCCGTTTCTGTGCGCGCTATTGTATTTAGTGGCTAAAGCATTTTTACAGGATCGCTTTCACTTTGCAATTTAAAGGGAAAATTCACGATTTTTTACTTATGGTTTAAATATGTTCATTATGACATAATATATATATTCACAAAGTTTTATCGCTATATGTGCAGTAATAAAGGAGAAATTCAATAATTAATGAAAAAATATCAACTACTTCCTGTAGGTCGTGACGTTTTCTCCTGATTTTTTCATGCCGGGATTTAAAATACAATCATTAAAAGTCTTGGTTTTTAATCATATTTTAACGTAATCGTAAGCGCGCCGATGACTTATGCTTTATCTAATAACCATCCGATAATAAGAAGATAAAACGCACAGACGTTCAATTGTACTCATTCGTGAGATAAATTATCTATGTTAAACGTATATATTCGAATTATTTTTGTAGACAACACAAAAAGTTATAAATTTATTTTTAATAAATGCATTTTCGGACTGATAAGGTGAACAAATTAGAGTACAATAATCGGTAAAGACAATATGTTGGTGTACTATTATTGACCTTTTACTATCTCTGCTATGGCTAGGTTTATACGATGTGTGTATTCACGGTTCTGTGGCAATACTCGTAGATGGCTTGTTGAAAGGTAAATTGTTATTTGCACTTCGGTATTTAACCACGCCTCTAGGGCACACCTTGCCAGGTGTGACTGTCTATTCGGATCAGTGGTAGCATTTAATACACACATTAAAAATACATATTCAAGTTGGTGACAAATAAAAATTGGTCGCCTTGGAATTATTTAATTATATTTGGTGCTATTATTTATTTGAATTCAAATAAGTTAATTTACTAAGAAATACACAATTTTCGGTTAAAGACGGGAAACTTAATTCATATGTCAGAATGAAATGATATACAAGTCTTGTCCTTGATTTATGTCTCATAAAAAAGGGGGACTTAGAAATTAGAAATAGCTTTACTAAATCATTTTTATTTGTCTTTATTAGGCGAAAAAATGTACGAGAACACTTACATTTAGACTTTTGAAAGCCATGTATTAATTAATATATGAAACTATCTGAAGATAACTCTACCGAAGCGGAATATAATATGTACGAATAAAGAAAAAAATATTTTTGTAATGGAATCGAAAAATTACGAATAGATATTCTTTTCAAGTGTGATAAACGTCAACCAAATTTATTCATAATGGGGAACGTCCTTATTAAAATCGGAGACAACTATAATAATCGTCGTCTCCCAACGGTATAATATATATACTTAAATAACTATTTGATCAACGATGTTTAAAATTAAAAGACAACGAATTTAATGTTATCTTTCCCTATTTTTGAATGTTATTATAAGTCTGTTCAACTTGCAAGAATACCCCTAAAGCGGACAAATATCCGACAAGCAGTTTATTCTTTAAATTGCTGTCAATGAATATCAAGAAAGAAAATAAATCCCGAAATTGATACTCAATAGTTTTCCTAGAAAATATTCACATTCCTTGGGGATTATTAGTGTACGTCCAGTTGCATATATTTTACATGAATGTTGGAACAATTGTGATGATGACGAATTTCGTCCTTTATTCGAGAACAATTTAATTGATATATAAATCTGTGAGTTTACTATGTTCTTAACTTCGATGAACCAAAGCAAGTTATAAATTGATCTGTATTTAAATCAAATTGTTTCTTTTTTTTCTTCTTCTTCTTTTGGTATACAATAGTCTATCGAATTCGTTGATTACATACTGTTGGCATACATGGACTAGTCTATTTACAAAACTTTTACCACAATTTACACAAAATGTATGTTTCTTTCTTATGTTCAATGTATACATGTATACATATTTTAAATTGCGCTACTGACTATAGTTCCGTAACTTTCTACCAGGCGTATGTATACACGAATCGTCGACAAGTGCGCACATTTTTTTAGATCAATAATTCTGGTATGTTCCAATCTGTCCTAACTATTGACAACGAGTATATATTACATTTTCCCAAATTAACCCTTGGAAAAATATGTAAATAGATTTGTATTTCTTCAATTATTTTTTTTTTGTATTATTTTTTTTTTATAAATAATATTCTTTACACCAGAAATGTTATTTATAAACAAGCGTATGAGTTCAGTAATGACTAGTATATTATATCACTTTCGGACACGCAGGGCCGTAACTACCTATGAGGCAGGGGAGGCAGTTCCCCTGAATTTTCTGCACCAAATTTTTTTTGGAAGTAATAACATAAAATATTGACAATATGTACACGGATAACTTAAGTTTATATTATAAACAACACAAGTTTACAGTTTTAACAGTGTTATCATGATACGTGATATGTCTGTCATTTTTAGGATTTTTGAGTCGAAAGTGAACTGTTTTAGTATTTGGGTTTTATGGTTTTTTTTCGTGTGGCCGTCCGTCTGTTGTTCAATATTGAGGGGGGTCAGTATTCGTACGAGAACACATATGAAACGTTGCTTTCGATAATTTTGAATAAAAACTGTTCACATTTATTTGGGGGCTCAATTAAGCAGAGGAAGTTCCTTTTGTATTGTGAATCTTTTAAGATATCGAAAATTCGTTACCGGCTGAATTATCTGTTGGATCGTTTTTTTAAGTCTCCCGATCGTACGAGAACATTATGGTCAATGCCTTAGTAGGTAAGCACTCCCATTCGTTGTAGCAGGGACTTTACTGACATGAATTATCATTGATATTGTTATATTTATGAATTAACTGTTTACAAAATTTGTTGAATTTTTTAAAATAAAGAGGCTTTTCTACCTCAGGCATAGATTACCTTAGCTGTATTTGGCAACACTTTTAGGAATTTTGGATCTCAATGCTCTTCAACTTTGTACTTTATTTGTCTTTTTTTTATTTATTTTTTTTTTTAACTTTTTTGGATCACAGCGTCACTGATTGAGTCTTTTGTAGACGAAACGCGCGTCTGGCGTATATACAAAATTTAGTCCTGGTATCTATGATGAGTTTATCTATACTAAGTATAATACTAGACTAATATAGAAAGTCCCTGGTTGTAGCTATATATGTCTGTTCAGCTTTCAACAATATTGAAATTCAAGATCCTCGATAAAAAAAAATATCTTGCGTTCTATTATCTTACTTTATATGTTTTTTTGAACTTACCAGGTTCTAAAAAAATATCTTTAAATACAGATAATAATTGTTTGCATGAAAATTGCTCCAAGGATCCAGCAAAACTGATCTTTCTTAAAGTAAAGAAATCGAAGGAAAACGGGTAATTTTTAGCCATATCATTTGAAAAAAAAATCCGTGGTCACAATATATTTAATGTTAACAATTATAGGTCAAAGTACGGCCTTCAAGACGGAGCCTTGGCTCACCCCGAACAGCAATCTTAGCTTGTTTTTGCATAAAAGTTGCTTCCAGGTTCAAGCAATACTGATGTTTCTTAAAGTAAGGAAATCGAAGGGAAACGGGTCATTTTTAGCCAATGACTGAGAGAAAAAAATCGCCAACCCCCCTATCTTGGGGGCATCAATCGGTGGCCCCCAAACCCCTGCCTCCCCTGAATTCGAACCCTAGTTACGGCCCTGACACGCAAGACAAAAATGTATATTATACATGCACCTGATAGTTCAAAATGGAAAGTTATAAGTAACGGTCGTGTACACTGATCAATACCTACAGAAGTGAAACGATGCATGAACTTGCAAGCCCGCCGGACAGGAAATCGATTGAATACCTGGACGTGTCACCTTACACCCCTTCCAATACCTTTGGGAGTAATACCTTTAGCCATGCTGGTGATCAGATAAGGGAAGATCCGAATTTATTTAAATAAAGTTTATTACTTGAAAGAATTATGAACGAATTAGATTTTCGAAAACAATTTCCACGGAACACTTATTTATCATTTTATGATTTGAACTTTGACTTTTTAACTAATTACAATATTATCAGTTTAAAAATAACAGACTATATGGTTATTTAAAAATATAAGACCATTTTCCGTATCAAGTTAGTCAGTCAGATAAAACAACCGTACGATTGACAAGATATCGACACGCAATTACGACTACATCGTTTACTGTAGTTTTGTTCCTTTGTGGTTTATTGACATATCGGGATTTTTCATCGGAGAAGGTGACAAGATGGCGGAGAGTAGAGAACTGATACTCAAAATTTAAAATCGATGGTGATCTCTTATTTAGCGGAATAAAACTTTAATATCTATAAATTTGAGCATTTTTATACAGAATGGACATAATATCAATTTTTGATTTTTTTGCGAAGTTTCCCTTTAAATATATACCAGACTATCATAACTATTTTTTGTTTTTTATGCGTTCATCGTGATTCGTTCAAGTGATTACTTAAAACTCAATTTGACGTCCATATCTGTTTTACTATTTTTTGTCATGTTCAAAAGAGCAATTCTAATTTTTCGAGATATTGTAATTTTGACAACTGACCAAAAGTATGTCCTGAACGAATTTTTAATCCTTATATTTGGACTTAAAATAATGGTTCGTTCAACTTTTGTCAACATTTTAAAATTTAGGTGGAAGACTCTAAATAATGAATGTACTATAGGAAGCGTAATGACTTTTGTTTTGTGTTCAAATATTCTTTATATTGTAAACATTCATGCTATCAGTTTAGTTATAAAAATTCGTCCATTTTTCAAACTAATAAGTTAAGAACTGAAAAAAGTGATTTTATTTCAATTACTATATATTTTCATAAATATATGCTATATTTTAATGCAAATACAAAATTTTGTAAGGACTCATGAACAATCAAGTTATCGCACACAGTCCATTTCTATGTGTGACTGTCATTTCGTTTATGTTCAAGTATACAGAATTCACGCTCTTGATTAAAGAAAGAAAGTTTCGAGCTTCTTAATTTAAAAATTGGGACGAGGCATTAAGACATGTAATAACAATTAGACTAAATTATGTAATAAAAGATCAAGGCTACTCTTCAAATAAAGGGTTAATCTATCTGGTTAATTTCAAGGTAATTTAATTTTATTTGAAACGAATTATAGTTTGATTGTAATGTATCAAAGTTTTAACGAAAAATGTCAGTTGCTGTTGATGTAGTAACAAGAAGGGTTGCGATCAAAGATAGTTCTGTCTGGTAGAGTTAACCAGTTCAGTACAGTCATGTTCAAGCTTTACATTTCAGGGAATGTTGTATTTACCAGTTGATTTTTCTCGGTTTAAAAAAAAAGAAGATGTGGTATGATTGCCAATGAGACAACTATCCACAAAAGACCAAAATGACACAGACATTAACAACTATAGGTCACCGTACGGCCTTCAACAATGAGCAAAGCCCATACCACATAGTCAGCTATTGCCTTGTCTTATTCATCATTGACATGATGTTTTACCACTGACAGTCTATGTGATAGCTTATAAAGCTTATTCTATATTGGTCAACTCCATATTTTACTCTAATAATATTTACGTGAAAGTTTTAAAAGTTTTAAAATATTGAAATAGAATTTCTCATTTATGACGATTCAGTATATATTTTTTTCCGAAACATATTCAAGTTTCCTAAAAGATTCGCTGCTCGGTCGTTAACCTGATGAGTACGTGCACTTAAATGAATTATCACAACATCCACTGCAATCTACATTGCCGTTATGAACACTGTATTATTTACGACATAAGCGCGTTAGCATCAAGGATTTTCTTCTACTAAAGTGTGATATTCATTTGTAATCAAATTTAAACAATGTTTTGTCTGCCAGTACCTGACGATGTGAATGAGTTGTACAAGTATTTTTATCGAATGTAATTTCAGATTTGATCAAAATAAACTTGTGAATGTAAGTAGATAGTAATTTAAATACGGATGGCTAAATATATATATATTACAGTTGGTTCTTTTTTGTCTCTCGTGATACATGAGGGGTCATACATTGTAAATGGGAATATTTGCATGCACACATTTTTTTTTTACTTTTCTTCCTCTTCCCTTTTTCTTTCCCTTTCTAACATTTTTTTTAATTTTTAATTTTTTTAATTTGTTTTACATTAGCAAAACTTCAAATCATTTATACCCCATTCGATGATTAAAAATTGTATATATGTAAAGATGTACAGAATCTACATAGTTTATAAATATATATAGTGTAAAATGATGATATACAATAAGAAGATGGGGTATAATTGCATATGGGACAACTCGCAACCTGAGACCAAATGATATTAAAGTTAACATTAACAACTATAGTTCACCATACAACCTGCAACAATGAGCAAAACCCATAGCACATAGTAAGCTATGAAAGGCCTCCAAATGTAGAGTTTATATGGATCTTTATATACCATATACATCTTTGAAAAGTAAAAACTGTACCTGTGGTAGAATCGAGAGCAGTAAGCATTTTCTTCTCGAGTGTAATAATTACTCCCTTGTCCGAAAACGTACGATAGAAAAAATTCCGTTCCCATACAATATAGAAACACTCCTATTTGGCTGTAATAACCTCAATCAAGAGGAAAATCTACTCGTGTTTAAACAAGTACAACAATTTTTGGTAGATTCGAAGCGTTTTGGCTTATAGTCCTTCGTGCATGATTAGGATCGTAATTGGGTGAGACAGTCTTGACAAAGTCCTGTAAACACACTCCGCCGCCGGTACATATATATATAGGAAAGATCTGACGAAAAAAAAATCAACTTTTTTATTTGCAGTTATTTCCCTTTATCTTTTTTCTTCAGGGAGACGGATTAATATAAGGGAAACCTTGTTTCCGAATCCCTTTGTAATATTGTATCACTGTATTTATATGTGTATGTCATGTACATGATTTTTTGAAATAAAATATGTTTAAAGTAACATCTTTGAAAACAGGTGCATAGTCAGTTTATTTGTATCTCAACTGATCATGATGTACAATTGATATGCATATACACCAATGTACATGGTACTGTTACAGTTAATATGCATCTCAACAAATATACAGTTAATATGCATATCAACAATCATAAGTCTATATGCATCTCAACATATGCACATTTATATGTATCTCAAAAAATGTATATTTATATATAAAAATATAGGCATCCCAAAAATTTACAGTTTTTATGCATCTCAACAAATGTACTATTCAAATGCATATCAACAAATGTACAGTTGATATGCATCTCAACAAAAGTACAGTTTATATGCACCTTTACATATGTAGTTATATGCATAAAACAAATGTTTATTAATTCATGTGCATCTCAACTAAATAAATGTACAGTTTATATGCACCTCAACAAATGTACATTTATATGCATATCAACAAATATACATTTATATGTATCTCAACTTATGTACAGTTTATATGTATTTCAACTAATGTACAAATTATGTGCATTTAAACAAATGTTTAGTTTCTATGTATATCAACAAAAGTACAGTTCATATGCCACTCAACACATACAAATTTATATGCATTTCAACAAATGTACAGTTTTATACATCTCAACAATTGTACAAATTGTACAAATGTAGATTTTAAATGCATCTTAACAAATGTTCATTTTAAATGCATCTCAGCAAATTAACTTCAAGATCACTTTAAAGTTGCGTATTATAGGGTTGTCTTGTTTCTAATATGAATATGGGTGCCTGAGAAAATGAATATCAATATTATCCTAATTTTGTGTTGGAAACAAGAAGTATATAGTTTTGGTTTATCTGTATATGATCTTATTGTTTTGTTTGTAGCATTTGTTGTTGTTTTCTTTAGAGCGGGTAAGTTACAGGTTCTTTTCATATATTTGGTGTTGTTAAATACTTGTATTCTTTAAAAAGAAGTATGAAATAAAACTGAGCTTACCCTGTTTTGAGGGAGTATCAGAAGCATTTTCCGTTTGATATCGCCTCCATCATAAGGTTATGTTTATATTCTAACGCTTCACTGATTACACGTGAACTGGTTTATTCAATCTTAACCCTATACTGTAATTACGTTTTTGAATATGTACAATGAAAAATAAAGGAATCACAGTTAGCACCCTTGATTTCATGGTGATCAATATTTTCTTAGGAGACAACATTAGAAAAGGTATTAAGATAATTGTAATAGAAAAGCAATGAGATGTTCAATAAGCAAATTGCCAATGGAATAAAAAATAAAGCAACGTTTATTTTTCAAATTAAAATGCAAAAAATAAAAGGTAAAAATACCTTAAAATATCTACTTAACATTGACATAAATCGTCTATATATTTTTTATTAAACATACTTCGTACTCATACCTAATGAAGGTAACTGAAGGTATGTGTACCACTCATTCCCATACAATGGTAGACGCACTGGTGTTGCGCCGATACACATCCCTGAAGGAGTAGAACACCAGTCATGTCGTTGCCATTTCGAATCTCTTTTTTTAACTTTTACTTAGTGAAAGTAAAGTAATAAGAGTTTTCACCGGGAGTGGCAATGGTAAGTGAATGAGCATGTGCAAGAGTGAGAATGTGGAGCGACAGAGTGAGAAAGTGGCAGGGTGGGAGAGTGACAAAGTGGGATAGTGACAAAGTGGGATAGTGACAAAGTGGCATAGTGACAGAGCGACAGAGTGACAGAAGCGACAGAGTGAGTGGGAGAGTGGGAGAGTGGGTGAGTGGGAGCGTGAGAGCGTGAGAGCGTGAGAGAGCGACAGAGTGGGAGAGTGAGAGAGAGCGACAGAGCGACAGAGTGGGAGAGTGAGAGACTGAGAGAGTGGCAGAGCGAGTGAGTGGGAGAGGCAGAGCGAGAGAGTAAGTGGTATACTGTTGGAGAGGGGGAAATCATGATAAAGAGAGGGAGAATGAGTGTGTGGGAGTGGGAAAGAGGAAAAGTGAGACTTTGTGAGTAAGAGAATGTTAGAGCGTTTTTAGAGAGCGACAGAGTGGGAGCGGGAAGAGCGGAAGAGTGGAGAGAGAGAGAGAGAGAGAGTAAGAGAGCGACAGGTTGTTGGAGAGTGACAGTGAGACAGTGTGGTAGCGTGAATGTGGGAGTGAGAGTGAGGGGAACAGTGAGAAACATATAGGGAACAGATAGGGTGAGAGAGAATGATATAGAGGCAAGGAAGAGTGTTTGAGCGGGAGTGTGAGAAAATGTGAGAGTAAAAAATATGTAGATGAGAGAGCTGTTAAGTGAACGTGCGGAGAGGCAAAATCTGAGTGATTGTGTGAGGGAGGGAGAATGAAAGTGATCAGTACACGTGGTGTGAGAACAATAGAGTGCATAAGTGAACGAAATGTTCGTGAGCAGAACATCTAGTGAAAGTAGAGTGAAGAAATGGGGAGTGAAAAAGAGTAAACGAGAAAGAGAGAGAGCAAGATTATAGTAAAGATGTATTTAACCTACATTTACAACTTACTTAATCATGTACATCAACTGGTCTATGGTAAATATATATTTGGGCGAATCAGCATCTATCTTAGTTTTCAGACATTTGTATAACCACATCTAAATGCATGCATTTGATGCCCCTATAACATCTTATTATAAGCTTCATAAGTGCACGTTGCTATGACAGGTGCATACAAAGTGTATTTTAATCACAGAATTAGTAAGATGTATCATTTTATATCATAAAAGCCTCCAAAATGAAGGTTTACACTTGTTATGTTATGATCCCGTTAACAGAAACCAATAAACGTAAATAATCAAATAAACTTTATAAAAACGAAGTTTGTTTTTTTAACAAAAAATCGCACTTGAAAACTCATTACATCTGTCAATAGTATCTTCGTCCTTGAAAAATGCACAGGTGATGAAATCAATGCTGTTTGTAATTTGTGATAACGACTTTAAATATTTGAGTTATTATATTTATAAACTGAAATGAAGTTATTAACGCACGTGTAACTTATTCTTATTCAAGCATACATGGATATAAGAAGATGTGATATGAGTGCCAATGAGACAACTATCCATCCAAGTCACAGTTTGTAAAAGTAAACCATTATAGGTCAAAGTACGGTCTTTAACACGGAGCTTTGGCTCACACCGAACAGCAAGCTTTTACAGTTTATATATACGTATTTTTTTCTTATATGGTAATATCAAGTCATCTGGGAAATGTTTAAGACCATGAATAATATTTACTCAAGAACTGAATGCTTCTTTTTGTAGTTTTATTGAGGTGTATTGTTGTTGACCGAAGCGCATTTTGTTTGAAGCCATACTACAAATATTCACAGGATCAACGCCTACATTGTCGAGGAAGCACGTAATGTCCGGAATGTTAAATTTGATTTAAGAATTTGTAAATTCATTGGGTTGTAAAAGATTTGACCGAAGTTCATTTTGTATAAAGCGCGGAAACGCTTCATTCAAAAAATGAGCACAAGGTCAACGCTTATACAACCCTATAAAATTACTAACCAAGAACCATTCAATTCAATTAAACTTCATTGGGATATGAAGGTGAATTTTAGTATGACGCACAAGCGTTGTTATCCAATCAAAATAACGGATTCTTCTGAAAGATTCATGTTATGTTATTATTGGAAAATAAAATCTTTATTTTTGAAAACATATCGATTGTTTTTAACCAATCGAAAGTACGGATTCTTATGAAACATACATGTATATACTACGAGAAAAGCATTCATTCGCAGACTTCTAAATAAATAAGACTTGTTGTTTTATATTGTTCTTCTAACAGAATTCAACGGTATTTTTTTGCAGTGGCTTGTACATTTAACACGGAAAATCTTATACTTTAACTTCTTTACGGTCAGTGAAATTGATGATAACACAGTGTGAAATAATGTTCATGAGCTAAAGATAAATGTTTCAAATCTTTTTATATCTCTTTCAACTTATATAATATTTCAGGTGAATAAACTACCGTGTTCGAGGCAAAGTGTTGTTAAACTGATTACCTTTGCTGATCATACAGACTTGATCATCGCTAAAGCCAGCAACCAAGCTTATACATTAGTTGTATTACCAAACTCAGGGATACATAGAAGTCATAGAAGCAATCACGCTTTCAGGATTAGCTTGTACAGGATAACAAACTAAAGGAATTAGAAGGTATGTACAATTTGTTATTCATTTCAGCCTCGAAGGATTTTGTGTCAGCAACAATTCTATCTTCATATTTATGGAAAATCCTATTAGGAGATAACTGTATTGTATTTTAAGCTCCGACGGTATCAATTGGGGATTTGATGGTCGCAAATTAAGTTTACTGGCGACGCGTTAACGGAGACAGTAAACGGGTATTTGCGACCATCAAATCCCAAATTGATGCCGTCGGAGCTTAAAATACAATATTGTTATCTCCATTCTAATGAAACTGACAGAAAACAACGTTAAAACATGTATTTAAAATATGTCATATGCCGTCTGCGCTTGCGCGTACGTCCCATAGCATCAATTGTCAATTGATGCCATGTAAGAAAGTGACGTTATCCAATCAAAATGAACGTTACAAACGTTGTTGCATTATAATACTTCTACCGTTGGCCTGCCGTAGACCCATGGACCATCTACCTATGAGAATGTTACTGTAGATAGAAAAAATAAATAAAAATGAGCTCTCAAAAAATCGTTTCGTTCTTTGTGTGACATTTCAGTTCGAAAAATAAGTAAACTATACCAGTAACACTGAAGAGTTAAATATAGATACGCAGGGGTTCGTGTTGCTTAGTCTTTATTTTTCTATGTTGTGTCTTGTGAAATCTTATTTGTCTGTAGTGTTAGTCTTTGTCTTTTTTAGTCATGGCGTTGTCATTTTGTTTTCGATCAATGAGTTTGAATATCATTCTGGTATCTTTCGCCCCTCTTTGTTCTACGATTTTGTTTCTAGTGTGAAGAATTTGTAATTAATAGGAAAACAGACAAGCTGGTAATTTCTGTCTTATTTGGTCTCATTGGCAATCATACATGTATCACATCTTTTTTCCATATATAACAGGCATATAACGTATCAAACAAGACAGACTTTAACCCCTACTTTGCTTTTAGTTCCCTTGTTCGAATTAGTGGTTACACTGTTTGTAGCCGATATTTTTTTATATAAATAAGGCCGTTAGTTTTCTCGTTTGAATTGTTTAATATTGTCATATCGGGGCCTTTTATAGCTGACTATGCGGTATGGGCTTTGCTCATTGTTGAAGGCCGTGCGGTGACCTATAGTTAATGTCTGTGTCATTTTAGTCTCTTGACGACAGTTGTCTCATTGGCAATCATACAACATCTTCTTTTTTTATATTAGATAGTTTATTTTTGTTTATTTCAACAGCATACGATATATAAAGATAACATGGAAGTTTTATTTCAATTCTTCAGTTTTGTTCTGGGAAAGATTCGATTTGAAAGAAAAATGCACTTGAAGTTAAATACGAACAATGTATCCAGATAATACGATATACATGTATATGTATATGGTTATTAGTACATCAAAATATTAAAAAAAAAAATGAAATAAAACAGTTGTCCAACTTTACAACAAAAACAAGTATTCATTAGTTGATTTAATTTTTCATGAAGGGCAAAGATGCTTTATCCTTTCTTGTTCGAAACTGTAATTAATAGTCGACAATCATATAAAAAAAGATAAAGTCATGTAATTTCAACAATATTTCTGTTATTTTTCTACATAATTGTGTCAAAATCTGTTATGCAGGCTGACAGGAGCATTCCGTTACCATTGCTTTTTATGTCGCAATAAAAGCAATGCTGAAGGGTGCCAAACCAGTTAAAAACTACTAATTAACTACCACTTATTTATAAATAGCAATTTGTTCTGACAACTTACAATGGTTCATTGCAACAAATACACTATCTGTTTAATATAGCCCGCAGATCCTGGTAATGTTTCGAAACTAATAGACAGCAATAAATACCCAATGGGACAAGTATTTAGAGTGCAATGTAAGGATATTTACTCAGGTGAACGCAAGAAATAGCATAAATGCTTATCTGGCAGCAGCTTTTTTATTTGATAGTTAAGCACAGTCCATTGGTCAGTTAATTGAGTAACTATAGGTTAATCGGTGGAAATAGAGCGTTAGAAATGCTATAGAGTCACGGGGGAAACCATTTTTGTGCTTGGAATAATCAGTTTAAAAAAAAAGAAACTAATAAAGGAACCGAATACCCGTATGTTTTAAGGTGTCACACCACCAATTACATCCCTCAAATTTAGAACGTATGTGAAAGTAGGCCTACTCGGACAAAAAATAGTGCATTTGATGTCATTGTTTACTTAAACTACCCAACAAATTTGCAGAAATGAAACTTTTGGTGAAAGAAAAATATATTAAGACTATTTTGAGCCCAAATTTACTTGTCTATGAGTTGACATTAAAAATTGAGGATTAATGTGCTCCATAGTATACTAATTTAAGATTTCAAGAAAACCAGGGGTTATTTTTAGTGGTACATCCATTCGGAAGGTCTCTTCTTTCTTATATGGCTTTAAAGGTATGCTGAAAATTGGCATGAAGAAAGGTGATACCTGTACGATTCAGGACATACCTGGTTTGTAAGAGGTTAAACTTAAGATAAAAAAATTAGAAAGCTATGAAAATTGCAAAATTTGGTTGAACAGATAGGGACTTTTAATTGGTGGTCTGACACCTTTAAGCAAAATGCGGTGAAACATCAAAATCAGAAAACAATTGTTTTTTTTTTTTGTCTTAACTGATCATTTGAGATAATAGTAGCCACATTTCAATCTTTTTTGGGGCAAAATGTCACATATTGCAATTTAGAGCCTAAAACTTGAGTTTGTGCTATTTTTAGCTTTTCCCACCCTGACAATATGCTTTTATATAAAAAAATGTCCTAAATAATGTTATAAATGCACAGAAAGTTATTCTGTGGTGTTAAACATTGAAACATAGGTTGTTTACTACCCCCAAACAAATTTTGTCATGCAGATTTAATGAAATTATTTGATTTTTACCCCTTATATCATTGCGTCATAATATGTACTTGGCAGATAGCATAGCCTAATGTAAACACTGCAGAAACTCACAAAAGTACCATTTATTATTCCAAATGAAATTTTTATATCTTAAATTTTATTAACTGATGTAAATAAACACAGTTAAATGACCATGACTGCACTTTTGATCAATTTGTAGTACTTTACTGACACCAGATGAAAAAAAGGGGGGTCAATATTCCTTGACACTTCAATACCTTGGATTTTTTACTAAATTCATTGCAAAAATTGTGGAAACTCTTTAAAGAAGTAGAACAAACAAGGAAAAATCAGAAAAAACTGATCTTGATATTGAAAGTTTATGTTCCTGTAGCCAAAATGAAATTTTCAAGTATTTTCTATCAAAGTCATACATTACAGTCAGTTTAAATTGAGCTGTGAAATTTTTAATATAAGTCGCATAATGCTCAGATAGGCTGTTTTTAACTACATATTGACTAAGGATTAAGAATAAAGCAAAATAAAAGATTTCTAATCAACTTTTTTGTCTCTTTAGGTGTCACACCACCAATTACTCCCTCAAATTTAGAACGTATGTGAAAGTAGGCCTACTCGGACAAAAAATAGTGCATTTGATGTCATTGTTTACTTAAACTACCCAACAAATTTGCAGAAATGAAACTTTTGGTGAAAGAAAAATATATTAAGACTATTTTGAGCCCAAATTTACTTGTCTATGAGTTGACATTAAAAATTGAGGATTAATGTGCTCCATAGTATACTAATTTAAGATTTCAAGAAAACCAGGGGTTATTTTTAGTGGTACATCCATTCGGAAGGTCTCTTCTTTCTTATATGGCTTTAAAGGTATGCTGAAAATTGGCATGAAGAAAGGTGATACCTGTACGATTCAGGACATACCTGGTTTGTAAGAGGTTAAACTTAAGATAAAAAAATTAGAAAGCTATGAAAATTGCAAAATTTGGTTGAACAGATAGGGACTTTTAATTGGTGGTCTGACACCTTTAAGCAAAAATGCGGTGAAACATCAAAATCAGAAAACAATTGTTTTTTTTTTTTGTCTTAACTGATCATTTGAGATAATAGTAGCCACATTTCAATCTTTTTTGGGGCAAAATGTCACATATTGCAAATTTAGAGCCTAAAACTTGAGTTTGTGCTATTTTTAGCTTTTCCCACCCTGACAATATGCTTTTATATAAAAAAATGTCCTAAATAATGTTATAAATGCACAGAAAGTTATTCTGTGGTGTTAAACATTGAAACATAGGTTGTTTACTACCCCCAAACAAATTTTGTCATGCAGATTTAATGAAATTATTTGATTTTTACCCCTTATATCATTGCGTCATAATATGTACTTGGCAGATAGCATAGCCTAATGTAAACACTGCAGAAACTCACAAAAGTACCATTTATTATTCCAAATGAAATTTTTATATCTTAAATTTTATTAACTGATGTAAATAAACACAGTTAAATGACCATGACTGCACTTTTGATCAATTTGTAGTACTTTACTGACACCAGATGAAAAAAAGGGGGGTCAATATTCCTTGACACTTCAATACCTTGGATTTTTTACTAAATTCATTGCAAAAATTGTGGAAACTCTTTAAAGAAGTAGAACAAACAAGGAAAAATCAGAAAAAAACTGATCTTGATATTGAAAGTTTATGTTCCTGTAGCCCAAAATGAAATTTTCAAGTATTTTCTATCAAAGTCATACATTACAGTCAGTTTAAATTGAGCTGTGAAATTTTTAATATAAGTCGCATAATGCTCAGATAGGCTGTTTTTAACTACATATTGACTAAGGATTAAGAATAAAGCAAAATAAAAGATTTCTAATCAACTTTTTTTGTCTCTTTAGGTGTCACACCACCAATTACTCCCTCAAATTTAGAACGTATGTGAAAGTAGGCCTACTCGGACAAAAAAATAGTGCATTTGATGTCATTGTTTACTTAAACTACCCAACAAATTTGCAGAAATGAAACTTTTGGTGAAAGAAAAATATATTAAGACTATTTTGAGCCCAAATTTACTTGTCTATGAGTTGACATTAAAAATTGAGGATTAATGTGCTCCATAGTATACTAATTTAAGATTTCAAGAAAACCAGGGGTTATTTTTAGTGGTACATCCATTCGGAGGTCTCTTCTTTCTTATATGGCTTTAAAGGTATGCTGAAAATTGGCATGAAGAAAGGTGATACCTGTACGATTCAGGACATACCTGGTTTGTAAGAGGTTAAACTTAAGATAAAAAAATTAGAAAGCTATGAAAATTGCAAAATTTGGTTGAACAGATAGGGACTTTTAATTGGTGGTCTGACACCTTTAAGCAAAATGCGGTGAAACATCAAAATCAGAAAACAATTGTTTTTTTTTTTTTGTCTTAACTGATCATTTGAGATAATAGTAGCCACATTTCAATCTTTTTTGGGGCAAAATGTCACATATTGCAAATTTAGAGCCTAAAACTTGAGTTTGTGCTATTTTTAGCTTTTCCCACCCTGACAATATGCTTTTATATAAAAAAATGTCCTAAATAATGTTATAAATGCACAGAAAGTTATTCTGTGGTGTTAAACATTGAAAAATAGGTTGTTTACTACCCCAAACAAATTTTGTCATGCAGATTTAATGAAATTATTTGATTTTTACCCCTTATATCATTGCGTCATAATATGTACTTGGCAGATAGCATAGCCTAATGTAAACACTGCAGAAACTCACAAAAGTACCATTTATTATTCCAAATGAAATTTTTATATCTTAAATTTTATTAACTGATGTAAATAAACACAGTTAAATGACCATGACTGCACTTTTGATCAATTTGTAGTACTTTACTGACACCAGATGAAAAAAAGGGGGGTCAATATTCCTTGACACTTCAATACCTTGGATTTTTTACTAAATTCATTGCAAAAATTGTGGAAACTCTTTAAAGAAGTAGAACAAACAAGGAAAAATCAGAAAAAAACTGATCTTGATATTGAAAGTTTATGTTCCTGTAGCCCAAAATGAAATTTTCAAGTATTTTCTATCAAAGTCATACATTACAGTCAGTTTAAATTGAGCTGTGAAATTTTTAATATAAGTCGCATAATGCTCAGATAGGCTGTTTTTAACTACATATTGACTAAGGATTAAGAATAAAGCAAAATAAAAGATTTCTAATCAACTTTTTTGTCTCTTTAGGTGTCACACCACCAATTACTCCCTCAAATTTAGAACGTATGTGAAAGTAGGCCTACTCGGACAAAAAATAGTGCATTTGATGTCATTGTTTACTTAAACTACCCAACAAATTTGCAGAAATGAAACTTTTGGTGAAAGAAAAATATATTAAGACTATTTTGAGCCCAAATTTACTTGTCTATGAGTTGACATTAAAAATTGAGGATTAATGTGCTCCATAGTATACTAATTTAAGATTTCAAGAAAACCAGGGGTTATTTTTAGTGGTACATCCATTCGGAAGGTCTCTTCTTTCTTATATGGCTTTAAAGGTATGCTGAAAATTGGCATGAAGAAAGGTGATACCTGTACGATTCAGGACATACCTGGTTTGTAAGAGGTTAAACTTAAGATAAAAAAATTAGAAAGCTATGAAATTGCAAAATTTGGTTGAACAGATAGGGACTTTTAATTGGTGGTCTGACACCTTAAGTAAGAAAAAGAAACAGTATGTCACAGTATTTTCATAAAAACATTTGAAATGGATTTTCACTGTTTGTTTCTATGCTAAATCTACGGTTTCTTGTTTAGTTGTAATACGATATGTAAAAAAAATTCGTTTAGAGACATGAACCTAACGACAAAAAGTTGGATATCAACAATAGACCAAAAAGTGTTTTAACAGAGCTGTTAGTTATTCCGAATAAAATAAAAATATGGAAAACATTTATATATAATTATATACATGAGGCTTTAAATTTCACCATCAAAACAAAAACATAAAACATTTCCTAAGGTCCAAAGCAAATCAATTCCAAATTAAAAGAAAGAAAATGCTTTATAAATTCATTCTGTAGAAGTTGGGTCATTTCGTCTATGTTACCGTCATATATACTTAGGTCATTACCGCCTAGCCCATCCAAGATAACACTATCAGAAACAAACACGGAAGAGCACATATTATTTGTGACAAAATGCCAGTTTTAATACTTTCAGCATGTGCACCCACGTTTAATATAGAATTGACTGTGAAGTTAATCATTTATCGACAACCATTGACTACAACCATTTGTTTATAATCAGATGATGCTTTGGCAATAGGATGCTTTGGATTTAGTTATTTGCTGAATATATCATAGATTAACAACCAAAAAAAAACCATACAAATCAATTTTTTGGATTATATCATTTCATTAATTGTGAGTATTGTTATTTAGTTTAATTTTAATTTTTTTTCTTCAGCTATTAAAAGTAATTTGTGTTCATATTTGTCAAATGATTGCTTAGACTATTAAAAGACTCGTTGTAAACTTGATTTTTTTTAATACAACATTCATTGCAATATTGCTTAGATACTAAATGAATTCCTAGATTTTGCATGTTGCAGTTATTTAGAAAGTTTTTGGTATGATGTCTAATATGTTGATGCTAAGATGCTTGATTCTGCCCATTTTCTCGCTGTATTTCTTTTTTGGGGGAGGGAGGGGTGTTAGAAGTATTATATCGGTTAAAACGTTCCTGTTACAGTATCAATCAGCATCTATTTGTAAAAAATAAAGTTCCTATCAACTGGGGAAATGTAAAGTTGTCATTTTTGTCTAATCATATTGATTGCAAATCTTTTGACGTCTTAGAATTCCTTTTTGGAATAAACAATGTCACCAACATAGTCTACAAGATAATGTTTTAACTGCAAAGTTTAGGGATGTTTAACTATTTGTTAATATTTGTTATATCGTATATAATTGTTTTAATAAATCTTTTGATTTAACCCTTTATATATAAATCATACTCAGGTTTCATGAGATCTCTGATAGACACTCGCAAAAATTTCTGTACAGTAGCAAAGCCTGTAAACTCTTTAAATATAGAAAGTCCGCGCGTTTGCATGGTTATAATTTAATTACAAACATCATATCTATACTAATTCTCTCCATGTGGAAAAAATTAAAACAAATCAAGCTTTGTCAATCAACACGTCATAGTATAAGCCAAAGCATTAATTTGCTGTACTACATCTAGTAATTTTGTGTTATTGAATCTTTCGATAATTTACTCTCATTTCTGTAATATCAATCATTTTAGGCACCTGTTAATTACATTTAAGTAGCATCAGCTATTCAGTTATGGCGGATAGGAGACTTCGCCATATGTTTATATGCATGTCTAAAAGTGGGAGCCTAGTCAGTGGTTGAAATAGTTTCTTTAATATCTTCGGTCCATAGAGGATATGGTGTAAGTCCCTGTTGCACTGTTGTTTAAACTCAGAGTGATTAAGTGTTTAGCATATAGTTTAACACTTCCCTAGACTCCTAGAGGTTTATGATTTGACATTTGGTTTAGACACTTGTTAGACAGATAGATTGTTGCACTTTTTCTGTTTCATAGGTTTGTATGGTGGCTGTTTTATAATCTCTATTTCTCCTTTTGTACTTATTAAAGAGATGTTGTCATGGTTTTAATATGAGCTGCATCGGATAGAAATTGATATAATGCAAACCAACGCTAATACATCTGTTATTACCTACTTCGGTTTAAAGGAAAAGAAATCAGCGGACACTCATGGACTGTTTGCAAGTTAAATTGTTAATCGAATGATACAAAACATACCAAACGTCATCTTTTATTTTATTGTTTTTCGCATATAAATGTTCCAAAATCAACCAGAGTCAAATACATATAAAAAGAAGATGTGGTATGATTGCCAATGAGACAACTCTCCACAAGATACCAAAATGACACAGAAATTAACAACTATAGGTCACCGTACGGCCTTCAACAATGAGCAAAGCCAAAACCGCATAGTAACATGTACATATTTACGTACACCTAATTTCTATCCGATGTAGCTCATATTTCAACTAAATTTTACGGACGCCATCACGAGTTGGTTGACCGTTATGGAATAACCGTTTCACAAATGATATCGGATATGTTCCTTACGTCGTAACTACAATCCCTTTCCCTTTCATAAATGTGACCTACCGAATTAGACTATTTACCGGATTTGTTATCACATAAGCAACACAACGGGTGCCACATGTGGAGCAGGATCTGCTTACCCTTCAGGAGCACCTGAGATCACCCCTAGTTTTTTGACGGGGTTCGTGTTGTTTATTCTTTAGTTTTCTATGTTGTTTCATATGTGCTGTTGTTTGTTTGTCTTTTTCATTTTTAGCCATGGCGTTGTCAGTTTGTTTTAGATTTATGAGTTTAACTGTCCCTTTGGTATCTTTCGTCCCTCTTTCAGATCAAATGTTGTTCAATTCATTGCGAGTATTCGAAAAATCAAAAACTAATGCAAATCGTTGAAGATAATTGTGAAATCATAAAGGACTAAAAGTATTATCAAACCATAGCTATGCATGAGAAAGACAATATACCAAATGCACATCGCGGTTCCTATCAATAATAAAGCAACAAATAATTGTCTCTGATCGAATGCAAATAATTATTATAAATTCTCAGGTACGAATATTTTCACAAAAGATATGATATGCATCAGTTGTATTCATATTTCATAAATGATGCGGTTAAAAGCTGAAAGTGACGTTTTTTACATTACGTCATTCGGTGAGTGTTCGACGTGTACACAGGTGCTTCTTTGTTTATTATATATTTTCTTTATAATGATCTTTATGAGTAAAGAAACATAAATATAGAAATCTGAATGGAATTCTCTGCATGCATGATGTATGGTTTTACGATGAAATGAACTTGTTTGTTTCATGACGAAGTTTTAATTATTGTAGGCGGTTTACAATTCTAAAATATTGCGCCCTGGCATGAAAATAATTTTCTTTTAAATTTAGCATTTTATAATTATTTTTAGAAACAAACGATAAGTAACTATGACAATAAATTAATTATTGTTGAATGAAAGTTAATCGATTTCATATTACCTGTTTTGTTCCATGATTAAAACGTACGTTTCAGGTGGGTACAAATGTAGTTGTCTCATTGGCAATCATACCATTTCTCCATAGAAAAGTGCATCTGATTCAAGGGTAAACAATCTAATTTAAGTTACATTTTAAATACTTCTTTTTTAAACAAAAAGGCTAAATTTTTACTTATAATTTTAAATTTTTAAAAGGAAACTTTAAGGAACATTTTACATGACGTCATTCGGTGCGTGTTCGACGTGTACACACATTAGTTTATGGGTATTTCAAATATATTCACTATGTTCTATGTATCGGTTTGACTTAGAACATGTTACATGGTATAATCGAATGCCTACGTCAGAGATCCCTAATTTGGATTTCGTGATTTAAACTGTTTCAGTTGGAAATACCACATACAATTTTTTTAAAATGGTATCCACACTATTCCCTAAAAAAAGTCATGGACCAGCGGTTTCTATAAATGATAAAATAATAAACCATAGACAGCTGAACGTCTACTTACAATTAGCTTACATGTATTTATGTTTGGTTTCTATCTCATTGATGTTTATTTCTCAACTCTTTTTATCATTATAACAATGTTATGTAAATTTGGCAACATTTATATTAAATAAGTTCTGAAGCGTCCACCCATTTGGCGCACACTCTCTATGATCCTAGATACTTGTTGGCATTGCATTCATGGTTTGAGAACCACAGTCAAATACATTAGTTATAAAATGTTCATTAGAAGTTACTTCGTATACATAGCAAGGGCCATCTGCATGTAGCAGTCTGTGTTTTAACACTAAAATGAAAATAAATAACACAGAGAGGAGGATAAAGGGTTTCACATTTCACGGTTTTGCACATATGACAGGCCGTAAAATTTCTATTGCATTGATTTACAGTTGTTATTTAGGGGCTTTTATTGCTTTTGATGCAGTATGTATTTTGCTCATGATTGAAGGCCGTACGGTGAACTATAGTAGCTAACGTTTATGTCGTTTGGTCTCTGGTGCAGAGTTGTCTAATTGGTAATTTTTGTTTTTTTTATACAGGTGGTTGTTATAGATTGCTGCTGATATTATTAATGAAATATAACTCCTGGTATTTGGTTTTGTTTGTGCTTTATATTCATAGGTTGTATGCCCCTTCGTTTCAACTGTCCCACTTTGTTGAACTATAATAATTTTTGATAAACTTTGAAGCAATATGTTGTTTTCCCTCCTTGCTCAAGTTACACCACCACTAGTGATATAAAACTTTAAATTTATCCACCGACCATGCGAGGGCTGTATATCCAGTCCTCAAGAGAGCCAGTCAAGGTCGTTTAAAAGTTCCATCATCACCACTTTACTATCCCTGTTATTATGATTTGAACAGCAAAACATATAAAATCTGTAATATTAGTTGTCTATCATTATTATGTACTATACAATTATATCTGGCAAATCAATTACTTAAAGAACATGCTAATCAATTTGAAAGTGATTCCCTATCTGTAATTACGCTGTTTAATGCAATAAAACAATGACAGTTAAACGAGGAAATAATGATCAGCTGATTATGTTGTGCTTATTGCCATAGCAACAACAACCTACAATTTGTAGAACTGAACCCTATCGAGTGTTGTCTTTTGTGTTAAATTAAGCTTTTCGTGCTATCCACTCTACATCAAGAATTTGTCGATGAAGCAGTATTTTTTTCATTGATGGGGATTTCGAAAAATATAAGCCGAAGTCATGTCAAGTTTTGGATAAGTTAACTCGCCCTAATCTTGTAAATTCTCGTGTAATGAAGCTCTCACGCGGAGAGAGATGTTACAAATTATCTTGTTCACTCCCACGCTTGAATAATAAAATTTATCTGAATAGTCATACATGTTAGCTTTTATCAACAAAAACATCGGCAAGAAGCAGCGTTTGCGAAATTTCAGATGACGGTACTTCCGCTAAGAACATGATGCTGTATTCAAAACATAATTTTATTCTTTTTTCGTACGGGAAATGATATGCTGTTTGTGCTCTTTACCCCAATGATGCTTTCAAAATTACCTGTCCACCTGTTATTTTGGTTTATTTAATTATTCGTTTATGTATATTAAAGTATTGCTTTTAGTAGCATTTAGCGCTGTGTACAATTTTGTTACGTGTAACTTCATAGTCCAACCATTAATAAAGTATTGAATCCGTTGAATTGGTATAATTACGGATTTAGTAACATACATGTAATGCTCCAGTTTTAGATACAAATATATACTTAAAATTGAACATTGGCGAAGTTCTTTCGCTAAGTATTTCTCTTTCAAAAGATGTTGCACCTGTTGTTTTACATCTGTTTCACTGTCGTTTTGAAACAACTTAATTAATATCTGAAAAAAACTAAGCAAAGATAAAAGACACAGAAGACAGATATTATCTGGTGTGATTTCATCAACTGATTGTTTGAAATACTTACTTTTATCAGCAGTCAACTCAAATCTTTTAACATCATATTACAGTACTTGACATCAAAGTTTGATATCTATGACACTGATTAAAATATTCACCCTAGCAATAACCCAGCATAGTCGTATATGTTATTTATTTTTTCATAATGATTTAAAGCATAGACAGAAAATTATGATAAAAAAGAAAAAAAAAGAAAAAATTCATGATAATATTTTTTTAATCGATCAAGTATTAGAATCCCCCATGGAAGCGATAGCCTACATTTATCTTATTTACCAGATTTATGTCAATGCGAGTTATTTTCTATATAGTAGCGACTTTCACGATTGGACTATGTTATTAAAAGCTAAATTACAGGTATTCATTTAATTAACTCTGGGCAATTCTTATAGTGTTAGTTCTAAGTAATGAATACATTTTGATTTATAAAAGGAGAAAAAAGTGGGGGGGGGGGGGTTCTAGGATGAAAAATATTTGCTTGGTTTTTTTGTAATCTCTATCCTGCCTTCGAATTTTTCTCTCTATTTGGTATTATTTTTTTTATTAGTTTATCCTGATTTTTACATAAATTGTCATCCTGTGTCTATTCTATGTCATTTGTTGTTCGTTGCTATTTGTCTTAATTTGTGCCTGTATGCATAATTGGGATAATTCCTGATATTTTTGCAAGTTAAATATTAACAAATCGTCAAAGATTCATTGTTGTGATACTTTCGGCATTTTAACCGATTTAATGTCTTCAATTGAAAAGTTCAAATAAATTGCATGAACTTTTTCCATATTTTCGTACATTGCAAATTCTTAAATATAGTTATCGTTATGATTTTCCCATTGTAATTATGAGTAAAAGGATATGTGGATATTCGTCAAGAAGACAGCAGCCCAACATTAAATGCTATTAAAAGATATCTGTAAGGCAGATACGGTTTTCCAACAATGAACAGTGAATATACAAAATACTAAGCTCTATGTCGATAAAGTTGTAAAATTAATTCGTGTTGCTCCGTCTTTTGTTGTTTGTTTGTTGTTTGTGTTAATGTACTGTCGTTTTCTTTTTCTTTTTAGCCAGGCGCTATCAGTTAATTTTCGTTTCATGAATTTCAATGCCCCTTTAGTATCCTTCGCCCCTCTTTTTCTAGACTTTGAACGGTTTAGAACTTAGTATACGCATATTGTAAAATTATTAAAAGACATATAAAAAAATACTTATTAATGATCAGCATTCAACAATTCTTCAAATGGCAAAACATATGATTTTGGACAGGCATGTGAATATTCGTTGGATTGAAAAAAAAAATTCCCCTTTTGATATCGTTTTTTATAGATCATAATAATTGCAAACGAGATTCATAATAAATAATTATACTAATCAATTTCTTCGTTTCAATATTGTACTAGAAACATAGATGCGAACAATGACCGTGTAACTCCTAGATAGTAGGTGATACTTGGAAATAAAAAAAATAAAAAAAATATCTATCTTATTCTCAGACTAGTATTCTCTTATTTCTGTAAATATGTTATCCATTTTTTATTTTGTCTGATTTCAGATTTATTATCTTGGAAGAAGTTATAGATTTCATACAGATTTCCGCTCATCGCACGCCAAATTTATATAACAAGGATCATTTCAAAATAAATTGAAGAGATAAGATTTCTTCAGAACATTGAACATACGGGCGATAGAAATCACGAAAAACATAAGGAAGGCGACTTAACAAACAGCGAACTTCAATCAGTGCAAATGAAAAGTCATAAGTCATGTAGATCTCTACGTTTCTAAAGATATTTGTAATGATAAAAAATTCTTTGTATAATCAGGAATCAAAATAAAGAACAAGAATACCTGCTGTCACTATGACGTCAAAATAAATAATCATGCACCACTTGAATTATATTGGGGATTTTGGATAATCAAAGTGATAGTCCCAGAATTCAATATCAGCAGCAATTCGTTGTTACATTATAAGAATAATTAAACATACGTTTTCAATCCGTAAATTTGTATTGCAGTATTGGCAACATACGCTGCTATTATCATATAACAGTTTTGATTATAAAAAAGTGTGTTAAAACATACATTTTCATATCGCACAGCTTACAATTGATTTAACTATGGCGAAAAATCATAAGCTTATGAAAGAAATATCTGACCAATTTCTATCCTGCAAAATTTGTTTGGAACCATTTAAAAATCCCAAAACGTTGTCATGTCTTCATACATTTTGCTTCGACTGCCTACAGCAACATTTAGATGCAGAAAGTTCCCGGTCTCGTTTTGCTATTTATAATCGTAACATAACATGTCCTCTTTGTAGAAAAAAGACGGAGCTACCGTCCGGAAGTATACGACGTCTCCCGGATAACTTCCTTCTTTCAAATCTTACAGAAATAATAGATCGGCGACGACCGTCGACAGTTCCACCATGCGAAATTTGTCCTTCCGGTGTTCGAGGCAATAATGCATCATCAAAATGTCTTGACTGTTCAAAACTGTTATGTAAAAGTTGTGTAAAACTTCATTCAACTACCAAGGTCACTCAAGATCATACTTTAATTGACATTGAAGGTCAAAAAGATATTGAGTGTAAAGAACATCCAGAGGAAATAGTCCGATTTTATTGTGACCCTTGCGACACGTGTATCTGTGTCGTCTGCACATTTCAAGAGCACAGAGACCACGAAATTTGTTCTTTTACAGATGGATATTCACGATATAAAAATTCCATGGAAACTTTGCTAGACAAATGTAAAAAACGTCTGGATGATGTTTCAGAGCGAATTGGCATGATAGATAAATGTGAAAAGACAATAAAAGAAACGCGCGAGAATATACGAGACTTAGCAATTAGTTACATACAGCAAGTTAGACAAACAGAAAAAGAATTGTTGAAAAAAGTTGAATCATTCTTCAGTGAAGATACAGTTAATTTCGTAAACAATAGGGAATGGCTACAGGAAAATGCAGACGGACTACAAAGTGCATGTAACTTGGCGGAAATTGTAATGTCTGACAGAGGTGTCGAAATGCTTCTTCTTAAGAAAGAAATGGAAGAGAAGTTGACCTCATTGTTGGATCCAGGATTACCTGTCGTGCCTCCAGACTTTCAGCCACAAATGATCAGATTTGTTCCAGGTTCTGTGTCATTTGGAACACTGAATGTCAATAATAATAATTCTGAAGAAAACTTGTCTGGATCTATCTGTCGAACGACAGAACTTGTCACATCAGAAACGCAAACGGACCAATTAGAGAGTATTGTGAAACAAACTCAAAAGAAAACATCAGAAACGCAAACGGACCAATTAGAGAATATTGTGAAACAAAATCAAAAGGAATCTAAACATTTTTCAACTCAAACAACATTTGAAAAACCTACACAGAAAGAATTTAACACAGAACTCCTTTCGTTCCGTGATAAACTTTCAAGAACAAAACCTCAACTTTCTAATGGATATCAAGAACAAAAGACAAATAAGGTTACAATGGTCGATAGTGCTTTACAAGTTGTAACCGATGCAGGATCTCCAATTTCTGGAATATGTGTCAGTTGCTGTGAAGAACTAAAAGACAAACCAACACCCGTTGAATTTGGAGAAGCACCAAAAATTCAAGAAATTATTCTTATGAACAGTTTAGACAAAAGTGGCAAAGAATGGAGGCGAATGCGTAGAAGTATGATCAGAAGCCGACGGGTTCAAACTGACATATCGTTGTCAAATGAAAATGTTGCCATAAGTCATGGATTTACAACCAATGTTGCTCCTGTTTCACGAAGCTTGTCATGTGATGATGTTATTGACGATAAAATAGTCAGGTCAATTGGCCTTGACCCGATTATCATTGAAACGCCCAAATCTACTGTCGTAGAGCCAGCTCGTAAGCGCATGCGTCATAAGACCACAATGACTACTTGTGAAATGAGGCCAGTTGTTCCAACTAGTGAAAAATGTACATTTACAGATCCGCCATCTGTAGGAACGTTTTCTTCTCAAACTGTGATTGAAACTTTGTCAATTCTCACACAAACGCCGATAGTACACAAATCAAGCAAAAGTGTAGGAACCGACTTTACAGGACAATTTGATAAATCGACAACGACACC
>CM034357.1:37784973-37802565 GCA_019925275.1 Mytilus edulis
TTCTTTCAAATCTTACAGAAATAATAGATCGGCGACGACCGTCGACTGTTCCACCATGCGAAATTTGTCCTTCCGGTGTTCGAGGCAATAATGCATCATCAAAATGTCTTGACTGTTCAAAACTGTTATGTAAAAGTTGTGTAAAACTTCATTCAACTACTAAGGTCACTCAAGATCATACTTTAATTGACATTGAAGGTCAAAAAGATATTGAATGTAAAGAACATCCAGAGGAAATAGTCCGATTTTATTGTGACCCTTGCGACACGTGTATATGTGTCGTCTGCACATTTCAAGAGCACAGAGACCACGAAATTTGTTCTTTTACAGATGGATATTCACGATATAAAAATTCCATGGAAACTTTGCTAGACAAATGTAAAAAACGTCTGGATGATGTTTCAGAGCGAATTGGTATGATAGATAAATGTGAAAAGACAATAAAAGAAACGCGCGAGAATATACGAGACTTAGCAATTAGTTACATACAGCAAGTTAGACAAACAGAAAAAGAATTGTTGAAAAAAGTTGAATCATTCTTTAGTGAAGATACAGTTAATTTCGTAAACAATAGGGAATGGCTACAGGAAAATGCAGACGGACTACAAAGTGCATGTAACCTGGCGGAAATTGTAATGTCTGACAGAGGTGTCGAAATGCTTCTTCTTAAGAAAGAAATGGAGGAGAAGTTGACCTCATTGTTGGATCCAGGATTACCTGTCGTGCCTCCAGACTTTCAGCCACAAATGATCAGATTTGTTCCAGGTTCTGTGACATTTGGAACACTGAATGTCAATAATAATAATTCTGAAGAAAATTTGTCTGAATCTATCTGTCGAACGACAGAACTTGTCACATCAGAAACGCAAACGGACCAATTAGAGAATATTGTGAAACACACTCAAAAGAAAACATCAGAAACGCAAACGGACCAATTAGAGAATATTGTGAAACAAAATCAAAAGGAATCTAAACATTTTTCAACTCAAACAACATTTGAAAAACCTACACAGAAAGAATTTAACACAGAACTCCTTTCGTTCCGTGATAAACTTTCAAGAACAAAACCTCAACTTTCTAATGGATATCAAGAACAAAAGACACATAAGGTTACAATGGTCGATAGTGCTTTACAAGTTGTAACCGATGCAGGATCTCCAAGTTCTGGAATATGTGTCAGTTGCTGTGAAGAACTAAAAGACAAACCAACACCCGTTGAATTTGGAGAAGCACCAAAAATTCAAGAAATTATTCTTATGAACAGCTTAGACAAAAGTGGCAAAGAATGGAGGCGAATGCGTAGAAGTATGATCAGAAGCCGACGGGTTCAAACTGACATATCGTTGTCAAATGAAAATGTTGCCATAAGTCATGGATTTACAACCAATGTTGCTCCTGTTTCACGAAGCTTGTCATGTGATGATGTTATTGACGATAAAATAGTCAGGTCAATTGGCCTTGACCCGATTATCATTGAAACGCCCAAATCTACTGTCGCAGAGCCAGCTCGTAAGCGCATGCGTCATAAGACCACAATGACTACTTGTGAAATGAGGCCAGTTGTTCCAACTAGTGAAAAATGTACATTTACAGATCCGCCATCTGTAGGAACGTTTTCTTGTCAAACTGTGATTGAAACTTTGTCAATTCTAACACAAACGCCAATAGTACACAAATCAAGCAAAAGTGCAGGAACCGACTTTACAGGACAATTTGATAAATCGACAACGACACCACAAATAACACTCATGGATAACGAGACCACCATGCCAGTTGTTACCCAGAATACAACAGGAACGTGGACTGAGGTTTTGCAGACTTCAGAACGTGCAGTCTGTACTGAAGGCTGTGAAACCAATGAAATTGGAACTGACATGAGTCATCCAATAAACTGTGACCAAGGCGTACAGATTGTACCGGATCAATGTGATAAAAATATAAATACAGGACCAGTCGATGTAAGAAACCAGAAATCTCAAACTGAGGCTATGGAAGATGCATCAGAAAATCGAAAAAGTTGGCATGGAGGTGGCGGTTTCTTTTCAAAATTATTTAAAGGGAAAGGGTCGGGATCAAATACAAGTCTTTCGTCTACCTCGTCTTTACAAGTAAGCATGGTCGACTCTTCTACAGAGACTAACGAACTAGTTCTCTGTGACAAAGAAACGGGTACACCAGTCCCTGTTTCAATGGACCAATGGACCGAAACTCCAAAACCTGTAATGATAAATACGGGTATATCTCCGCCAAGGCCTTTATACGTAGATTCATGCGTCGAAACAAATCACATTACGTCTATGGACCAAGCAACATATACAGAAGTTGTGCACCATAAAGATGTCGGGGTTGACACTGTCGTTGTTGTACACGACAACGAAACATTGACCGATAAAATAAGATGTCAAGATGCACAAACAACAGTTGACATTAATTTCGAAACCAATGAAACGAATACAGAAAGCAAAATATTGATGGACGCATCTGTTTCGACTGTGGATGACTGGGTTCGGCTTTGTAAACCAGATTCGTACGATGTTTGGACGGCGACACCGTCACCTGATATACTTAACACAGGGACCAATACAAGTTATGTTTCGACAGCGGAAAATGCGACAAGTATATGTCCACACGTTTTAGTCAATAGCGTTGAACGTTCAACCACACCTATCAACGTTGATAAACGAGACTTTGGAACAATGGCCCTGTCATTTGGTCATTCGTCATCTTCTGTTTCGGATGAAATGACACAAACATTTACAGTTGCACTTTATGATAAATCTGTATCTACTTCCAAGGAATATATACCGGACCATGAAAGAAAAATCGAGAGCTGTGAAATGTCGACGTCTACTGAATCCTTACCATATATTGGACTTTTGAGTGAACTTGAAGGAGACGAATTATTTTTGATACCAGAATCGGCATTTGGGAAGAGATCATCGATTGATTCATTATTTGAAAACGAGGTCGAAATGGTGGATGATTGTACTTCCATGGAAGATCTTGTTCAAGAAGAAATATCAACACAAACATTAGTATCTTCAGGTACATTAGACCAAAGTCTGTTTTCGGATGATGAAAAATTTAAAATGACAAGAGAGGAAAAGGGAGACAATCTCGTCGATGTTGGGGTAAACACCTTACCAAAACTTACCTTTGAAAAGGAAACGTCAACTCCTCTCCGCCATTTGTTTTCGAAAGGTACAATGACATTTTACATATCGAAAACTGATAAATCAACAAGTACTTTTAGCAGTACACGTCAGATTGCTGAGTCCGTATTTAACCAAAGACCAATGCCCGATAAATCTAACAAAGAGACAATGACGACGCACCAAGATCTGAAAGATGCATCAACAGCCACAGAAAGCGTTATAACTGGTGGCAAAATGGCCGAATGTATATCTAAATTAAAGAATGTTTCAGACCGTCTACAAAGCCCTACAAATAAAACAGCTCCAGATGCTCCTTGGACGAAAAATTCAAGCGATAATATTGTTGATATGAAGAACAACGAAGATTTACGAAAAAAACAAGTCATGGACCTTGCTAAAGATACTTCAACAAAATCAAAATCAAAAGGAAAGGAAAAGCCATCAAATAGAAAAACACAACCTATTACATCATTGAAGGGAAAATTAGCCCCACCTGAAACAAGCCCAGAAGACATAAAGTCAAAAAGTCTACCACGACATGCATCAACAACAGTAAAAATGGGGAGTCAAAGTAATACTACAACTCGTAAAACAATGCCTAGATTTAATTCAGCACCTGGAAGAATTGCAACCGTTCCTAACCAACAAGCAACAAAGAAAAATACCAACGCACAACAGCATTTAACACCGAGTAGTAAACTTCCGGTGAAGGATAATCAGGATCGTCCCAAAACACCAGTTGGGACACGTAAAGGGAAATCATCTTTGCCAGCAATAACCGAATCCCGAGCATCATCGGCTAGTTCCGATGCAGATTCGTATGTTTCCGCTGCTTCCGAACAGTCGTCTGATGTACTTGACTTGTCCTCATTAAGAATTCCTAGTCCTCCAACGGTTTCAAATCGAGCGTCTTCAAAATCTCCCGTTCCAAGGCGAAAAACCAAAACATCAGAAGACAAAAAAGCGCAAAGCAATGTTGGGTTTATGCAAAAACTGTTTTCAAAGAAGAAAAAGCAAGAAGAAGAAAAGACCCCTGCCTCGCCTAAAAGACAACATAAAAAGTTTACTCTGCCGCCGCCGCAGCCACCAGAACCTGTTAAGCCTCCCAAACCACAAAAAACGAAGGCGTTCGTTTATATGCGACAGCGAATTTTCTCAATAGAACATGACAACGAAAAACCTGCGAGAAGAGGATCAAAAGAGGGTCCATCTGATGGGAGACCTATTTCATCAGATAGTTCTTCGTCACAAGTAAGTGCTACCATGGACGACCGCCCACCATCAACGTACGACAACCTATGATTTATTTCAATACCGCTGTTGGTACTCTGGTTTTCGATACTTTCATAAACAAGTTACCAGTTAGCTTTCACGGGTCTCTTAAGATATATCAGTGAATGAATGATGCATCCAAAAGAATGTAATTGATTGCTTGGTTATGAACAGTATGTTTCGTTTTACTGGAATATCATATATGAATCGCGAATGATTACTCTTTCATTTCTTGAACGCAAACTATTGGTTAAAAAAAACCCTGGAGATGAAAATGTGAGGAAGTTTCCAAAATCGGACAACCCAAAATAATTTTAAAATATCTAGATGAACATAACATAGTTTCTGAACTTAAAAAAAATATAAGCACATGTAGATAAATTATAATAATATACATTACCATAACTTTGTAAATGGTCGGTTTCATTGTAGTTTCTTTTTATTAGCTTGCTTATGCTTTAAGGAGGTAGACCTAGGTTAAGGGAAATAACTCTTAAAATCATTAGTACGTTTGTGTCAACCATTTTCAAAAATATATTCTAAGCTTCTAGGTTACATAGATTATTTTCAATCTGTTTCAGGTGAATGCTTAAAATACATTGATGAACTTGACTTTTACAAACGCTTAACTGATTTAAAGAGTTATCTCCCTGAACCAAGGTCTACCCCTTAATTGCAACTTTTATAAATACATTGTTTGAGAACAAAAACCGGTGCTTCATGCTTAAAACATAACAGCACACACTTGATAATTAGCAGAGAGAATTGATTAACTAAGTGATAACAAGAAACTACCTTGAAATAGGTCATATTTATAGTAACTGTGATAACATCGACTCATCAAATTTATATCATTCATAATGTGTCATAAAACGGATTGTTTCTATTCTCGTGTAGAAGAACATGCACTTAAGGGGTTCGATAGAGGGGATTCGTGAATTAATCAATTTATATCACTTATTTTACGTTAAGCATTGTTTTTGTTGATTGGAATTGAACCAAAATATCAAGTAGAATATTATTAAAACACTTCTAGACAAACACATGGGGGTAACAAATAGTAGTTTAATATCTAATCTTTCTAGCATCAAATCGTGCTATTTTTACAGTGCTACAACAATCACTATTTTTGAAAGGTTTATTGTATATCTTTATGTTATAGTTATTAATTTTTTCATCTTTACGCAATCTATTTTATAAATAAACATAAACATGATAAAAACATATCATATAGTAAAAAATCAATTATAAAAAATAGATATTAAATACAAAGAGATAGTATGTAATTTGGATTGTGTTACTTTATTGTCTGGTTGCAATAACAATTATCACTATAATAAACTGGGTGTCTTGATGTATGTTAAGAATAAAAAGAAACGTTACTTGAAGCCGTACGGCTTTCAACAATGAACAAAACACATACCGCATAGAACGCTAAACAAGGCTCCGACATGAAAACTTCTAAGTTGTACCATGCCTGCCGGACAAAAACGTCCTGTTTTGAATATAAATCATGGAAGATGAGCATTTTTAATCAATGTCTATAGCTAATAACGAGCTGTGGGATAGAATACTTTACACGAAGTCGTGTGTAACTTCTTGCTATTAAGAAGCATTCAACGGATATAGACAATATATGGATATAAGTAGATGTGGTATAATTGCCAATGAGACAACTCTCCATCCAAGTCACTATTTGTAAAAGTAAACCATTATAGGTCAAAGTACACGGAGCCTTGGCTCACAACAAACAGCAAGCTATAAAGGGCCCCACAAATGACTAATGTTAAACATTCAAACAAGAATACCAACAGTATAATCTATAAAAGAAAACAAAACACACTTATGAACCACATCAACAAACAACAACAACTGAATATCAGGTTTTTGAATTAGAACAGGTGCAAACAAATGCAGCGGGTTTAAACGTTTTAATAGGTACCAACCTTCACCCTTACCTGAAACAATAGTGCAACATCACAACATAGAAAGAGACACTATAAAATATTAATTGAAATGGTTCAACACAATCAAAAGACGTATTAACACAAAAAAGTGAACATACACTGAACGAATACATTTGAAATAAGGGATGAACTGTTAAACGATACTAGAAAGACAACCATAACATTGGACAACAATATATAATCTTACCAAACACTTCTCATAGCTGTTATATACCAAAAATAGAGATACAAGAATTAAAGCTAAATAAGTAAACAGTAAACAACAAAAAAGCATAACAAATTTTATCAACAGGTCAATTTCAACACGAAAGTACGATTACTCGCAGTTACTGAAAGCTAGTTTTACTAGAGTATAATACATGTAATGGTTGGTCTCATCGGTGATATTTCAACCCTGCGCCTTAAAATATGAAAGAAAGCAGATGTTGGGTAACTGTTGAATAGACACTTGGTATCTACAAAATATGGCAAGCTCTTAGTCGTCGGAATAAAACAAAAGATTAAAAATACACAATAGAATGAATTAAAGTAGACGCTTGATAAACATTATTGAGACAGCATCCTAACAACGCAGATTATGAAATAGATATGAAGAGGTCAACAAAGGTCGTATACGATTGATAAATGGCAGAGTAATTCCTCCAGTCTAGACATATCGGGCGCCCGCTAACATGTATAGCCCCGCAACATTCTGTATGTGTTTGTCCCAAGTCAGGATTTTTGCATGTAATTCAGTGGTTGGCATTTGTTGCTGTATATCACAATTTATATTTCGTTCATTGATTTTTTCTTTAAACCAGGTCGTTATTGTTTTCGCTTGATTTGTTTTACATTTGTTATTTTGGGGCTTTTATAGCTGACCATACAGTATTGGTCTGATTGATTGATTGTTGCTTGTTTAACGTCGAGTGGAAATTAGTTCATGTGATAACCAGGACTCGAACAAATAATCTATTAAACAATCGTTTGGTTCTGCAAAGTACATTGTATGTCAATCGGAGTATAGGACGATCAATAACAAACTGCCTTTGGAAACTCTTGCAGCATTTTAGCTAAACAGACACATAAAGAGATGCAAGGTGTCTTTAACATGCAGTGACCTAGCTATGGACTGTTTGGTTTTTGTTGCTACACATTCAATGGAAAATATTTCATGTATTTTTAGGACTAGAACAAATTAACTATTAATACTTATAGGTTATGCTTGGTAAATTGTATATCCATCAGATTGAAAGGGGGGAGCGGGGGGTCGAGTAAAACTGCAACTGGAAAATGCTGATCGAATAGCGCAGACATTGTTCCTTGCAACATGTAAGCTAAACAGACTACTAAAAAATTGTTGCAAGGTGTCTTAAACGTCCAGAGACCAAATGTCTGAGTGTTTTTGTTTGCTTAAAGTCCAATGGCAAATATTCCATGCAGATGAAGGACTAGAACAAAATAACTATAAATGCAATCGATAGGTTCTTCAAGAAAATGTTGTATAGGGACAGAAGTTTTGCATTGAAACAGGTCGACTTCGTCCGTCAGATAGTTTTTGCAAAATTTTTTTAATGTTAGAGGAACTTGCATAACCTACAATTAAGATTTATCGACAGGTCAACGGCTACTATATCTATATAAAAGGAAGCTTACATTTCGAAAAATTGTAAAATCTTCAATCAAAATTTCAGAATCTTGTTCTAAATCAAGACAACAACAAACCAGGGTATTACTGGATGTCCACAAGATGTGGTTGTTCAACTGATTTTTATAGTTGTTCATATGTCGCAATGTTACAACACCGTCAAAGGATATGGGTATATTATGTATGTGCCTGTCCCAAGTCATGAGCCTGTAATTCCGTGGTTGTCGTTTGTTTTCTCGTTTTACATTTGTCATTACGGGACCATTGGTTGAAAAGATGAAATCTCTTGTTTTCAGTATATTTCATATCACCATCAAATCAAGATACTACAACACTGTCTTTCAAATTTACTTAATTCGGTAATTATAATCTTATCTTTGTAAAGCGTACCCTAACGTTAGGGTTGGCTTAAAATGTTTTAAAATAATGGTAATTTAACAAGTGGCGTGACGTTATTTTTAATTAAAAAAATTAACTACAATCCTTTTAGTTCTGAAACAAGAAAGTGTTTCTTTATATCTAAAACGGCAGATTTTTCTCTTGCACAACAATTTGCCCCTCCTAATTTTAACTCTAAACTCACCTCTTCGATGGAATTATATAAGTATGAGTTATGTAGATCATAATTACACATGCACACTGATATAGTTCACATTTTTGTTTAGAGGCCAGACGAAGCACGTCTCCGGGTGCGAGATTTTCTCGCTGTATTGAAGACCCATTGGTGGCCTTCGACTGTTTTGTGATCTTTAGTCAGGTTATTGTCTCTTTGACACATTACCCATTTCCATTCTCAATACAGCACATGGCGTATACTATATATCCATAGGAATGTGAGATTTGATAAGGGAAAAAAGGGATTATGCACCAATAAAACAGCAAACAAACGACACAAGTAACCAGAATACGTCTTTAAGATTACTGAATCTTATTATCTTCCAATTCAAAATTACGTTTTTGCAAGTTTCTAGATATGAAAAATTATTTGTCTTTTTCAGACAGAAAATATTAATATTGTAGATAATATTTATATGTTCAGTATAATGTATCTTTACAAAAAAAAAAAAACCCATAATTTAATGATTGGAAGTCTTTATCTATAGACAAGCTGAACTCAATTTCAACTCTTTTTATTATTTATTTTCATAAATATTATTAGATAAAACTCTAATTTATTGATTCTAAATCGGATATGTCAAAAACTAATTTGAAAAAATGACACCTGCTATAACATGAAAAATAGCACTTGAAGACCACCTTAAAAGATGATCGATTCTATGTAACGCAAAAGATTACCGACTTTAAGATGTAATAAAAGAAACCTCGTCAAACAGATTATATATATACAGCAATGAGCATTGTTCAGAGTAGTAGGTAATCTTTCTATCAAATTCCATTGATACGTGTTGTGATAGCACCCTCAGCATTCTGGCTGCTGTATGTAATATCGTATGATATATATAGGTACTCTATCATTAAACCCATTGTAATGAATGCTGGCAAACCGTAAAATGTGGTCAGGACATTAAACATGGATCCCAAATTCAAATGAATTACGATTTACTTTGAAATTGTTTCCAGGTTACATCGGTCTCAATACTAGACTGAAATTTAATGTTGACCAACAACACTTTTATTATATATAAATTTTTGTTTTCTATTGCTAAAAGCATAGAAATTATTGATAAAACTTGTCACGCGTAAAAATCACTGGAGGTATTAATTTGGAACAGGCCCGTGACCTAAAATATAGAAACGGGGAATTAAAAATTTAAGGTATGTATAAATAAATGGTTTATTGGACACCGAATACATATCATAATGATCAGGCATCGATAAAATCGTTTCGATCTAAAACACAGTTCTTGTTTCGCAACAAAGTATGCTGGAGCAGCAGAAGTAGCTACTGAAAAAAACGCTTTCCACCTAAATAAATGAGGAATTAAGAAGATTTTGATAGAAAGGATTTCTAAAATTACTCGCCGATCTAAGATTCTAGGTTACAGTCAAGATAATAACAACAGTCGTAGGCAAATACATCTAACCAAGGAAATTTCACATCTACAAAGATGCAAATGACCTTGACAAAGAACTAAAGAGTAGTATAATTAGCAATTGTGACTTTGATATAAATGATTGTATCAACTCATCAAAGTCATAATTGTAAAGCTTCATCTGAAAGTAACCAAATAGAAATATCTGTAGGAGCCTTGGAGGATTCGATGTCAAAATTCATAGACCAAGAAAAAAAAGCAACAGAAAATAATTCTAGTACATAGTTAAACGAAAGATTGCAACATAAATCATTGAATGATATTGATAGTACAAACTCTTAATAAAATTGAAGAATATCTGGAGTTATGCAGATTAGAGCTATTTGAAATAATTCTAACTAGACAGATAGTTCACTCAAAGCATTAAATGATATTAGTACAATTCTATATTGAGATTTCCAAAATCTCTGCGAGTGTAACTGTTGACACAGAGATATGTATCGCTATGTGTACTTTGGCTAATATAATGCACATGTGGAATTTTATTCAAAGTCTATGACCTATACAAATAAAAAGATGTGGTATAATTGCCAATGCGACCAAATACTATAAATGAAAACAACTATAAGTCATCGTACAGCCTTCAACAATGAGAAAACCCAATATCATAGTAAGCTATAAACGACAACCACTGAATTCTTGACTTGTGGACAAGCATATACAGACATGTGCCGGGCCATCTAGTTAAAGAGCGCCACCATCCCATAACTTGGAGCAGTGGTGTAACAGTACACAATAAGAGCTATAAAAATCAGTTGAAAAGGGTTTACTAAGAATTTGATAATATAGGCAAAACAAACTTCACAGTTAAGGGATATTATTATAATGATGCAAGAGCATACCAAAGAACACTGACGTATCTTTATAGGTTCCCTATTTTCATAAACTATAACAATTGATGATGTCGTTGTTAATATCTACCATTTCCTACCACAGAAACATCGTTCCTTGTCTCGTGTCCACGGACGAGACAGGAATATTTGGATAAATGACAGTCATTTTCAATCCAGAAAGGTTTGTTCTGCTTCATTATTTAGAGTTGAATGATTGAATACAAGCTTCACCTGTTTCACTCAATGTCTTAGTAAAAAAAAGTCAAGCTATAGAAACAAGTTGTCTGTGTTTACAGCAAGCAGGTATTCATCGAAAGCTACAGTGTACCTTTAAATGACAACGAGAAATATGTAGATAACTAATGAATGGAGATTTTAAATCTGACTGCCGTACTTTCAAATTGGTTGTATTGTGACAGGGCAAAAGTGGACATCACGTCTTATTAACAGCGTTTTCAGTCAAATCAGATATTCAGTCAACATGGGTTTCTATTCTTATGTCATGTTTATCATAGACTGAAGGTAAATTCAATTCATAATTCAAGCATGATCATGCAATCAATATTCTTGTCATGTCGAAAAGGTTGAGAGGTCTCCTCATCGAGGTGATCCGAGTCAAACATATGAAACTGCAGCAAGCCACTGTTTTTATGTAAATAGCACATGTTTGGTTAATTATTCGAATGTTTTATAGTGTCTTTATTGTTCGTGATCATGAGTCACAAGCCCTATTGTCATGTTACAGCTATCTAAGCAAGTTTTATAAAGTGTGTATGCAAATACAGTCAGTCTAAATTGAGCATTGAAACTTATAGTCAAAATCTATATTTGGTATTAAATGAGCTATATATATTGAGATCTGTTTTAGTAAGTAAGGCAAATGACTTTAGTCATTCTTTTATTATGTTTCAAGTTAGTTTCCCCGTCATTCAATATTCTGCTAGTTTCCTCATTCTATTTCATAAATCAGTCATTAATGATGTCATATCATTATTCAGATTAAATGTGACTTTTGCTTTGCCCGGTACAATGTTTCAGTCATTTATTTGTATCCGTGTAAAGAATTGTGTGATTGCTATTCAAATGTCATTATGTTGTGTATTATATTATATATCATTCTATCATGTCTATTGTGTAATGTATAATATATTATTACTTGCAAAGCGACCATCAACAAATAAAGTTATATATTTCGAACTGTCTGTATTTTTCCAGTCAACCAGTCAGAGGTTATCGTACGTCAGAATCATCAACCAGTCAGAGGTTATCATTCAGTAATTAGTCAGACACAAATTGGTCGCACACATTATAACTGCACAGTCACAAGTAGTTCACATAGAAGTACACACAACAACAAACACGCCAAGTTACAAGCTCACAGATTTCCAGTAAAGACAACATTTGCTCCCAGCATGTATATTTTCATCCTTGTTGACTCCAACGTCAACAGTAGTTGTCAGATAAAAGAAATGATTAAATCAGTTATATGTTTCTCACCTGCACATTACGTAAAACCATCAAGTTTCATTAAAATTATTGTTTGTAATCACATAAAATCAGTAACAAACATTTGATTAAAGAAAGATTTTAATTTTACTCCCCCGCAGAGAAAAAGCAGACGACCGAATCTTAAACAAATAAACAGAAATAACAAAAAAGTGTTGGTTTCTTGCCATTTATTATCACAAATTATTTCATTCAAGAAGCAAAAGATAGAATTTTAAAATATTAAACAATTTGTTCGTTCCCTTAATCTGCCATTAAAACTGTATCGAAATTGTCGGAACTAAAAAGTCATATATATAAAAAGGAAGATGTGGTATGATTTCCAATGAGACAACTCTCCACAAGAGACCAAAATGACACAGAAATTAACAACTATAGGACACCGTACGGTTTTCAACAATGAGAAAAGCCCATACCGCATAGTCAGCTATTAAAGGCCCCGAAATGACAATGTAAAACAATTCAAACGAGAAAACTAACGGCCTTATTTATATAAACAAATGAAGGAAAAACAAATATGTAACACATAAACAAACGACAACCACTGAATTACAGGCTCCTGATATGTTTTTAGTTCATCCAACACTACAAGGATAAAAGTGACAGCAAATAAAACTTTGAAATAGAGCAAGTAATGTTAATCTGAAAAATCAATAGCTTTTAGTGAAAAAAGTATAAAAAAAAACCCGGATTAAACTACTTAAAAGAGGGATGGATAGTTCAATATTTTATGAAAAACTGTTCAGAAATAAATCTAACAGTTAACTTCCTTTCATATGTAGTATTAAAAGTTGGTACTCTAAAAATGAAAATAAGAATTCTTCAAAGGAGTGTCTGCAGTTTAAAATAAAAAAATGAATACAATAAGTCGTTTAAATGTAAGAGACTAGAACATACTTCTCTTGTTTCATTCCATGTCTAAGTCAAAACAGTAACTCTTTCGAAACAAATTCGGCCGAAGCCATTACTGATCATAACAGCGATATATTGAAGCATTTGAATTAAGGAAGATTTTAATTCTGAATTCCGTACTTTGTTTGTATTCCCGTCCAGACTACATTTTTTCCCGAATGTATATTTTCTTCCTCGGAGACTCCAGCGTCAACGGTAGTTGTCAGATTAGAGAAGCGATTAAATCAGTTATATGTTTCTCATATGTTTCTCATCTGTAAATTACGTAAAACCATTCATGTTTCATCAACATTATTCATAAAATCAGTAACAAACATTTGATTAAAAGAAAGATTTTAATTTTACTCCCCCGCAGAGAAAAAGCAGGCTACCGACTTTAAAACAAAAAAAACAAATAAACAGATATAATAAAATGCGTTGGTTCTTGCCATTTATTATCACAAATTATTTCAATCGAGAAGCAATAGACAGAACTGTTAAAATATCAAACATTTTGTCTCGTTCCTTTAATCGCCCATTAAAATTTCTGAACCAAAAAAAGATATGTTTTTATTTAATCGAGCCTCTACAAGGAAAAAGGGACTACCCCTAAAAAACCTAACAAAAATCACCTTACAATGGTACAGTAAATAATTTTGATAACTAAGTAGCTTTAAGAGGGAAAAAACCCGAAAAAATAACATATAAAAAGAGGGATAATTCAAATTCAACAGTTAAAAAATAACAAAACTCCTCAGGCGACCGACTTTAAAATAAATAAACAGAATAATAAAAAGAAAGGCGTTGGTTTCTGTCATTTTTTTTTTATCACAATTGATATCAAACATGTTAAAATATCAGACAATTTGTTTCGTTCATTTAATTCCCCAATCAGAACTAAAATATCGTAATTCTCTTATCAAAAAAACTAAAAAAAAAAGATAAAAAAAGTAACCGAAACAAAACTGCATAAAGAAGGATAATTCAATATTTAATGAAAACAGAAATAAAAATATAACAGTTATCTTCCTTTCATAGTGTAGTATTGAAATTTGGTACTATAAAAATGAAAATTTTAATTCTTTTTTTATTCCTGTAAGTTACCACAAAATTTTTAATCGAAATTTTTATATTTTTGTCAACAGGTCAAAGTAAGTCCCCCTTAAATCTTCAAAATGATTAGAAAATCTGATTTTTCAAAATGGTTTTTTTTTCTTTCATTTTGAATACCTTGGTATTATTTACATATTTTTAAATACCTTTACAGTGTAGTCCCTTTTCTAATAATTCATTTACTCCTTTTCTTGATTTGGGCTTTATAGAAATTGACATATGCAGCATGTAAACTGACCTCTAAAAAGTCAGTTTTTTTTATTTTATTTTGCAGCGTAACTTTCTCAATTTAGTTTATACGAACTATACAATATCTAAATATTAATACATATTTAAAAATCCTTAACCAATATCAATAAAAGCTAATGGATTGGTAAAAATACTACTGTGACAGCAACTGGTTTTACCGGTTAAGTATTGTATTCCCCATTCTTTATATATAATAATATCATTTTTTAAAGGCATTAACAGTCATAATCATGTTCACTGATTTGACTCAAGTTCTAAAATTTATTTATAACATACCAAAAAGTCTACAATAAACAATTGAGAATACATGGAATTCATTAATATGTATCAGGATTTCGTGTGTATTTATCTCTATACGACAACTTATTAACCATTGCGATGACCTCCAAAGACTGCCTCGATATAAACATAAATGAAAAAAACATAATTGGTAGCGACCACGCGCAATTTGATTTTTCTTGTCTGTTTGATTTCATATTGAAGGTTACATAGTATGTTTACCATCGTCTTCACCTGTATTAGGATGATTTTCAGAAGATCCAAATGGTTCATTATCGTTTTACTTTCACATGCTGACATTATTTTCGTTTTACTAGCTCAATAATTGCGTAATGCATCTCCACCTAAAGGGTTACATTTAAGGTCATATGAATACGGATTTCATAAGTTTATACATATGACCGCGATTATCCGTCATATACATCCTGTTAATTGAAAAACGTACGTCAGCTGTTTACCTTTTTACTATTTACTAAAGGATGACACAAGAGCTTTTTTAACATGACATTTATGAACCGTGTAAAAAAAAACCCAATTTAATTGTTGTACAGTAATTTTTTCTTCGTACTAGTGTAAATACTACAGTACATCCTACACATTATCTATGAATCTTGTAAACAAATATAACATGTTAAAATCTTTTTACTTCGGGCGACATAACAATTTTTCTTTTTTGTTTTTCATTTTCCACTAAATAATTATCAAATAGGAAGATATTTGCTTTTTGCTTTAGGTTTTATTTTATCCGATGTAAAACACGTCATTGTTACATTTGTTTGAAATTTTTAACAATAAGTTACTTTATCTTGATAATATTTTTCGTTAATTAATCCAGTAGAGTTCTCTGAATATACTACCGAAATTTCATCAAAGAAACTTATTTGGAATGAACCTAAAACAAACAGCATTATTTGTCCTTGTCAAGACTTTTGACATTTCAATTTCTAAAGGGAAACCCATGCTAACATTTACGACAAAAGAGACGATTTTTCTTCCCTATTGTAATTTTCCTTTTTTAGACGGTGATGTTTATTGGCTCTACAATACGTTGTTAGTATATCCCGATTCGTTCGTTATATGCCGTGTGTATACAGATGTCACAGATTTTAACGAATGTAATCGTTGCATCACTGTCAAATTATTAAATAAGGGATTTTGTTACTAGACCTTACTTATAACATTTACTAAATTCGTTCATAGTTACACATATTTGAGTAGTAAATTTGACTGGACTTATTAAAAACAGTATTTCAGATCATAAATTTTACGGTATTATTCTACAAAATGCGAAGAAAGCACTATTTGATCCGTGTAAACTCATCGAAGCTTTAACTATTTACCAAAGGTAGCAGGCTTATAATTAAATACCCCAGACGAGCGTTTGGTCTACACAAGTCTCATTTGTGTCGCTTGGAACAAGTAGTAAGAAAGCCAAACAATTATTAACAAATATAACAACCATATTAGTAAATGTTATCTTAGTGTAATAAGATCTTTATGTATTGCTTACATTGGCACTTACATCGATTTTGTCATAAAAAAAATTAAAACATAACTCAATTTGTATCTTTTTTGAAAGTTTTACACATCTACGTTTATTTTCTATTTAGAGATTGCTTATCATATAACACATAGATAACTTTAGCCGTATTTGGCACTGCATTTTGGAATTTTGGATCCTCAATGCTCTTCAACTTGTACTTGTTTGGCTTTATTAATATTTTGATATGAGCGTCACTGATGAGTCTTATGTAGACAAAACGCGCGTTTGGCGTTCTAAATTATAATCCTGGTACCTTTGATAACTATTAGGTACATATCTATTATAAGGTTAAGGCGTCAAACACTTAATCCCTGGGATGTGTTTAATTGATTCAAGTATCTGATGCATGATTTTTTATCACTAATTGTTTTTTGTCTTTTGACTAACTTTCAGTAACTTCGAGTACTCTCGTATTTTTGTGTGTTTATTTGACCACATATATATGCATAAATCCAAAACTTTATGTTAGCATTTAAGTTAGATAGCTCATATCATAGGGAACATAATGATCTAAGTTTCAAGTTGGTTAGACTTCAACTTCATCAAAAACTACCCTAACCAAAAACTTTAGCCAAAATCTATAAAAAGTAGAAGTATCTGGTAGATAGGAATCAACCACTTGTAACAGCCAACCAATGCCCGTGACCGTGAATAACTTCACATAAATGATAAATTGTGAAAGATTGTAATTTATATGTTGCTCTTTAGCAACTACTGTAGTCCTATAAACTGTCCTTGTTGTCACAACAAAAAAAGATAATATTTGATAAGCAAATGAATATTATTGGAGATATCAATGTAACAATTAATCCTATATATGGGCTGATTCAAAAAAGCAAATGTCCCTCCATATCCAATGTTGTTTTCTAGAATGTACGTTACACCAACGTTTGTCGGAAGTATTATGAAAGGTATGCAATAAGAATAAAGCACGTAAAACAGAGAAGTTATTTTCTTTAAACGTGTCTGAATGAAGTATGGCTCTCTTGAAGACGCGATACATGTGAAAAGAACAGATACTGATGCACCAAATGTAGCCGACCAAAAAAAATGTATGCATACACCAATTACTTAACATATAATAATCGAATCTGTTTGATTTA